>FAPJ01006599.1:0-10584 GCA_001485985.1 Heliconius ethilla aerotome | reverse complement strand
CACACGAAGTTGATCGAATGCACTGACATTAACGAGAATTGGCATATTTAAATACGTCTTCATACATCGCCTGAGGGTAATAACTTACTTCGGGATTCCTCTATAATAGTGTCAACTTGTAAAACAATGTTTATTAAAATGCTTTTATATGAGAGTTTTGCTATTTTAAGCTGTATATATTACAATAGCATTATATTTTACGCTCTTAAGTCTCTTTTTTCATATTTTATTTTGACTGCCCGTCGTCTCGCAGTGGCAAACGCGTGCGACTGTACGTGACAGGTTGTGGGTTCCATTCCCACTCGAGGGAAATGAAATATTCAAGATTTTCTTTGGTAACGAGGCAAAAAAATACCTACTCTATCTCTATCTATCCTGTATGCGGGAAAACGCTACCTTTACCCTAACTAAAATCAAATCAACGACTCTCGAAGTTAGTTGTTTAACATAAACGAACAAAAGCTATAATCACTAGTAATTACAGTCTTACTAAGTAATAATTGTAAAAGGGTAAAGGGCTTTACGTATCACAGTACATTAATTTTTACTATATAAATCTAAGTTAAGTAATCAAAACTACAATAGTTATAGAAAACTATAACTGTTAAAGTAATTATCGTTAAATGTTATTGTAAATTGCGTACACGTTAGTTCCCTTATATAGGTTACACTAAGCGACCTCTAGTACTTTCATTTTTACTTTTTGTTTGAAACAGGGAACGTAGTCTTGAGACACTTCTTTCCCCACTTTCCATCCAATATTCAAGACACTACGTGTTGAAAGGCGGTTCAACGCTGCGCTATATGGGAATCGAACTCACAACAAACCTTTACAGTCGGGAGTGCGCTATGATGTTTTTAAAATAAAAAAATTTTTGGTATAATAAAATAAAATGAAAATTATTTATTTTTTTAATTATTATTGTACTTGATCTGTAGAAGATTCAATCCAGTGTATATAAGGCGACATATCTATGAAGCGGCTTGGCGCTACACACCCTGGACCTTTTATACCAAAGCCTACCTGTAACAATTATTTCACACTATTATATATATTAATCTGTTCTAATTAAAATCTAAGTCTTTATGCTTTATTCCGCATATAGCCAGGTCGATGAAGGGAATTTAGTGTCAAAGCATGTAGTGTTAAAACACTCCGTTCCCTATTTTTCGCCGAATTTTCGAGGCATTGCATTTTGAATGGTGGAACGCCGCGCTTTTCATTATTATACTCATATTTATTATTAATTATTATTTTTTCAAATATATCAAAATATGTTAATACTAACTAAGATCCAAGGTCCTGTAGAATTAGAAGCGAGAACCATCCCGTTGTCCCAAGCACAGTTCTTCTTATTGTTTTCAGCAAAGCCACAGTGATAATGTAAAGGTTTGTACAAATCACTTTTATACTGTAATCATATATTCTTTTATCTATTAAAATATCAGTGTTTAAATATGCAATGAGATATTGGCAAAGGACGAAATTTTATTAGTGGGTAGCTAGTTTCAAAAAATAATGTTATCTTATGCTATATTCTGTGAATCTTTTTTTTAGATTCCCGCTGTACCCCGCATATAACAGGGTAGGCAACTTCCTTTGCGTCCCCTATATGCAGGGTACAGCATGAAGCAAAAACTAAAATAAAATATAGCTAAATATATTTAACGACTTACTCCAACACGATTGTAAAATTCATCACATAAATCCAAGTTAATGTATTTAATTTTATACATAATTTTCTCCAAAAATCTATTTTCTGAGAAAAAATACACCTTAAATTTATAATTTATTTATTTTAAATAGGGTTACTATTTTTAAATAGGGTACTTTACTATCTTAATTTAATTTTGATGTGAAAAACTGAACTAAATGAATAATACTATATTTTAGATTTTTAACTACTGGCCTTAGAAAGTTGAAATATGACTTGTTGATTACGACTGGAACGAAAAATACGGGATTTTCCATTTTACGTCTTACAATCCACTCATAAATTTTTTCGGCCCATAGACTAAATCTAAGAAATAAAGCAATAACTAAGCAATTTCAATACATTTTTTTACCCGAATACATATTAGTGTAATTCTATTATACCGTCAGTAAATCCTAAGACATATAGCTGATTTGAAGTGTTATAATTATATCCAGGCCAACATATTGGTACAAGTTGATCTGGAAAGTGAAGAAAAAAATATTGTTTAAGTCTCTTAATCCTCGCCCACTACTGGACATAGGCCGCGTCAAAAGGCTTATGATAATGACGATGATGAAAAAACATGCAGTCATGTTTTGGTAGCAAATAGTGCACGCATCTTGAACCTGCATTGTCTCTATAACCCGTTCTTTATAAATAATTTAATTTCAAATACCTTATTCTCATAGAGTGTAAATTACAGTTAAAAGTACGAATTTTATCGAATAATGATAGAATATAGATAAATAAGTAGAATTTCATAAAAAAAATATAAGCCAACTAAATTCTTACCATTATTTTCATAGTCAAGTTCGACTAGAGCGATAGTGTTGTAGGTGGCATATTCATATTCTGGATGCAAGCTGTATTCTTGTATGTTACTGAACCATGTCTCGTTGTCATTCAAAATAAACATTGCTTTTCCTTCTCGTCTAAAAACAAGTACCTACCTATTATGCTTTTCCCGCATAGCAGATTAGGCAGAGAGAATCTCGATAGATAAGACACCCCGTTTCTCACCCACCATTCAGTTTTTGAGACCTTATGTGCTTAATGGCAGACCAAACTGAATAATTTTAGTTCAAATATTTTTACACGTTTTTACACATCGTCACGTTTACAGTCAGCCTCTATATATAATATTAAAAAAAAACAAATGTTACTTGATTTTTGCAGGATTTACTTTGGCTACGTCATCTGCATTGACAATTCCGTACTTTCGTTTGACCAACACGAGGCCGGTGATAGCAATTTCAAATTTATCACCTTCATCTACCAATCAGTTTTAAAATTTTAAGTAAATATTATTAACACAGTAACAATTAAAATTATATTAAAAGAATCTAATTTGAACTTTAAATATAAAACACTTGTTTATAAAATACAAAAATAACTTACGAATGTGAACTCGCAGAACACCTAGCCAAGGGAATGTGCTTATATCACCTAAATTGCCTTCTTTTAAATTTGAATGTATTGAAGAATCGCATACTTGCGGTTGTAGCGACACTTTGTAAACTGAAAACCACGAAAAAGTGATACATCACTGCATTGTTATTACTAAATACTTGCAATTATCTTAATATATCTATCTACCTTTAATTCAATGGGCAATCAGAAAAAAATATATTTAAATTTTTAGGTTACATATTAATTTAATTTACCCTTTCTGGTAAAACAAAACTCTATTTTAAGTTCCTAGAGGGAAACCATAGAATGGAATTTATATGAGAGAGATGAGTCTGGAGAAATGGTTGTTGAAATACAGATATACAAATATACAATTATGTTATTCTTACTCACAACACAGAACAATAAAAATTGAAATACGAATAATTGTATAACCAAACATTATTGATTCATTAAATATTGTTCAAATGACCGTGAAACACAATTATGGGAATAAAATTGAGAATTTTTAATCACTTTTTATTATTCTTTCAGAAATATCTAAAATTATATATATTTTTAGTATTTACCCATTTCCAGAGAAAACTTAACTAAGGTTGGTCGTCGTTGGCGACGCACCGCCCAATCTTCGAAAAAATTAACAAAACGGCGGAAAATAAAAAAATGAGTGAAAGTGAGTAAGAATCGAACTCACAGGCGTCACGTTTACATTCACAAAAGCGAAAATATATAACATTTGTATAATTAAACATTATAAGCGAAAATATTTGAACTTGCTCGTAGGCTCAAATTTATCTATAAAAACCTCATGTAAAAGTTAATAAATTCTCGATTACTTCACATTTTACAAAATAAAATGGAAATATGCTCTCCAATACTAAATCTATGGTGTTTAAACATATTTTCGATCAATAGCAAATCTTATCTTATCTCAAGAATTCGAGACAACAACGGGCCTACAACTACTAGCTAGATAAAAACTATAAAATTCAAAAGGATACGTTCTCCTTAGGCACTTAGAGACATAAAATATATTATTAATTTTTTCGTATATTTTTACGTCGTTTTACTTTCATAGGTCCAATTTGTATTAAATAAATTAATTATTGTTGATTATAATATTTTTTTGCAGTATTACCTTCACGCATAACAGCGTATAGGCAAAGGGAACCTTATGTTAAAGCACTCTGCTCTCCACTTTCTGCCTTTGTAATTTAATTCTACATGACGGGATAGTAAAATATAGTTTAAATAGCTAGAAAGCTTTGTCAATAGAAGGAAAACGTAGCTCGTAGGCTCAAATTTAGTTATAAAAAATTTATACGAATAAAGGCAGTTTTAAAGGTGTGAACAACACTTTAAAATAATTATAGTAGTTCCAACAACAGGCAAAGCAACTTAATTGGCAAGATCGTGTAAATAGTACAAAATTGTTTTGTTCTTATCATATATTGTAAATGAAACTAAATCCTTGCATATAATTAATATGTAAACAATGTTAGAAACATTTGCAAAATTTATTACTCACGATATTCGCATTAGATAGTTGTAATCAATACTTAGATTTATTGCATTTTGCACGTTGTTGACAATCAATACAAAATTACTATCATTTTCAATGGTTCATGTAAATATTCATAATTTACATGTATCTTATGATGGGGATGTGTGTAAAGTTCATACAAGATTCGCAAGTTCAAACGCTTTTGAATATTCTTCCATAAGCTTGGTGAATACATTATGTTCAAAATATATTATTGAATATAATATAATATTAGGTTTTTTTTTTGATAATAAAGATTGTCGCACAATTAAATTATTATTGTTTCACAAATCCGAGAATTCAATTCACTATCTAATCAAGCAATAATTATATAAATTTGTACCTACAAGCATTTCTAAATATACTATTGTCTAAATAAACAATTGGATAAAGAAGAATAAACGTTTAGATCTATATATTTAGATATATTAACAGGCGGATATTTGATAGGCACTAGCCCTTGCGAGTTACTTATTGGCGCATCTGGTACGACCCGACACTCGACACTGACAGAGAACAAGTGGAACGTACCTTTGCTTTAAAGTTGATGATTTAAAAGGTAAAATTTAGTTTTATGAGGCTCGTCGCCTCCAGAATTCGACGAAAACTGAGGAACGAAAATGTCCTAATGAGAAAGGAATGTCTTAACACTAGGTTACTGAAAAAAAACTAGTTTCATTTAATATAATTGTCTTTAATAACATATTTAAGAAATTAATAATAATCGTACTATTATAATTTTATTTCAGCTTCACGTTTTATCCAATAGTATATAGTTAGTTATTTAACTCCGCCTTGTGTCTCAATATAGCGGTCGGCGAGTACATGAAAATTATTCATTCCCCAAGTGAAAATCGTATTTAAAACCATCGCCTTTAAATTTGAAAATGAATTATTATTTTCCGACTTAACGTACATTTTCAAGTATGTACAATTCTATAATTCAAACCATAAATCAATCAATGTATCGAATCCCATAAAAAATGTGTATACCATTGTCGGTACGCTACCATGTACGAGCACGAACCGCAAGCGACGCGCCCCCCGCGATGTTTACGTTTATGCAAATACCGGTATTCGCGTCAAATTATAGCCATTAGTGACAATGAAAAAGTTAAGGCACTTCATCTACAAAAAGTTAAGCAATTTTTTTTTTTAGTTTTACGCTGTATCTCGCATTTAGGGGGAACCTAGTGTTAAGGGACCACGTTCCCCACTTTCCGCTGAACGCTTTGTCTTATTACGAGAGCAAGGAAATTAAAATATTGAATTATTCGTTCCCCTGAGTGAGAATAAAACCCACACACGTGCACAATCGGATTTACAGTCACTTGCTGTACCACTGCACCACGACGCGACGGCCTAGAAATTTTAAGTAATTTAAGAATATTTTTAATATTATTGGAAAGGAAGTTATATTTCTAAATACACAAAGAGGTTCTCTTTATTTTTTTTTACAACAAAGGTAAACATAGGTACGAGTAAAAAATAAAAATTTATTGTGCATTGAATCCCCTCCGAGGAGTGTCTAAACACTAAAACTGTGGCGATAACGGAAAATATATTAGATCTCAATATGGATAACCATCTTATTGTAATAAGTATCCCGCTAACAATGTGCAATTTAGTTAAAGTCTAGAGATATGGGCAGATGCTTATCTACGAGTATAATGCAGTGTTAGGAAACGTCGGCCCGTGAAAATTATTGTTGGTATAATCTATGCCTAGATGTCTATTACAGACAGACTTGTCCACTTTCAAATTATAATGGGTTTTACTAAATATAATATTTTATTATCTGTTGTTTTGACACCTTCCGGGCTTTGTAGAATGATTTATTAGGGGATACCTATTTGTGGAGAAATTGGTTATTGGGGTAAAAAATATATGTAGATTTTTCTATTTTTTTTAGCTTTTTTTTAACTAGCAGTGGGTAGGCAGAGGTAATCTGGAAACCTAATTTTCAGACACTCTGTTACTCAAACAGACACTACTGTTCCCCACTTAAGTATGTCTTTTCCTTATAGTATTTCTATTATATAATATTTATTTAATTCATATTAATGGTATATCTATAAGTCCATTAATAATTGGACATGCTTCTGATTGCCCTACACGAGCGTCATAAGACATTGACAACTTAGCGTGTTTTACAGAATGGATAAATAATCAATTATACAATATTTCTACCTATAACGAGAAAACCATCAATTAGGATGATGAGAATTACTGAGAAATATCTAAACGTATAATAATCTACCTTAGTCCTAGAAATTTGCAAAGTTCGTAGTACCACTATAAATTATAGTATAATTAAATCAAGATATGTAGAAGTGTTGGAACAATGTTTTATTGTAAACAGGAAAAGACAATTTATTGAACGCTATAAGTATGCATTTTGTAATTTTTTGCATTTCAACCCTTTGAGAGTAGAATTTGAAAATAAAAATAAAATAGCGTTTTTCATGATCTTATTATCTGATGGCAATTTACTATTTTCTCCTTAGTACTTCCTCACATGTCAAAATGAGAAAGACATGTAAAAAGAGAAAATAGAAAATAAAAAGTCTTGTTAAACGTTATTGTAAACTTTATAGATCGCACCAACGATCCATAATTCAGACAATAATGACCGGTAATCTGTTCCCACATAAAGCACCATTACACTCATTATACCGTCTTCACTTAGACTTTCACACAAACGTATATTCATTTTAAGAATAGGTGGTTCGTAGTAAAATTTTAAAAGGTCTTATAAGTACACTGTTCTACACCTAAAGCCTATACTCCATCTCTGGCTTCATCATCAGATCAGCTCGATGATACCATATTATTTGTACTGTCGTTTAAGCAATATGCAACTGTCAAATTCCACGATAGTACAATTATTACAAGTACAATATGAAATAAAGCTAAGTGTGATAGTTGTGGGTTCAATACTAATTTTTGAAAATCGTTTAAGTGTTTTTTTTATTTTCTCATTCTGGCAAATATAGTGAGAAACAAGTGTGATAAGAATGTAAGCGTAAGGATACACCCACAAACATTTATTATAACGTTGATTACGCGGTAATATTTTCTTAGAATTACCTTTATCCTTCCGGCCGATGTTGTGAGAATTTTCCTATTATTTAAAATATTTGCCTTTGAAGTCTTATACAAACATTATTCTTTACTAAATGATCTCTAATATAATAGATAATAAAACACCCATAGTTAACAAGATATATGTTTCCAGTTTTGTCGGTACTTTTAACTTTATAATGTATCGAAGAACATTATTTTTGTTGTAGCGCCTCGCTTCATCCTACATCGCAGGTTAAACAGAGAGAACATAGTCTCCAGTTCTGTTCTATGCTTTTTGAACTTCAGGCAGTATCCCGCACGTAACAGAATAGGCAGAGGAAACCTGGAAGTCTAGTGTTAAGACACTACGTTTCCATTAGGCATTCTTTCCATTCACCACCTAAATTTACACTTTCCGCCTAAATTTCAGGACAAGCACGCCTTATTACTTATATACAAAAAAAATAACAGAATATCGTTATTCTACTAGGTTAATTATGATTCCGTAGATATTATATAGATGAGGAACCATAAAAATATTTATGAAAACAAAATGTCGCATTAACGTATAAAAAGAGCACAATGTAAATCATCTTCAAAATTTGTGCTTGTTAAAAGTTTCATATATGGACCGAGTCACTTATACGTGACGGACATCCTAATGCGATTTTCTACAAATTTTAAACCTTGTAAATATAATTTTGTTTGTATTATAAGTATATATATTTAGGCTGGAGAAACGTATGTACATATAATAAATATAAACATGTATTTCCCGAAAATGATATAGCCTATAACCTACTAATTTACTTTTATTAAGTTTCATTATAAAATACGTAGCGTAGGATTTGTACCCACGACTATTTACTAGGTAGGCGGTATATAATAGCGAATAACAGATAAAATTAATCGTATTAATACAATTCCCACAAGTACAATCAATTGTTCGTCGTTCAAAAGCTCTATGCCATGATAAATAATGATGCAACACTAATGATTTCAACGAGACTGGATAATGATGGCGCGTAGGGAACAGTGGAAGATTTGCAATGATTTTATTATTTTTTTTATTAACTAAAAATAACTTTCAAAGTTATTATTTATATTACATATATCAGGGTAGCCAGAGAAAATAATTAATAGAATAGAAATCGAAATCGAACCCACGAGAATCGCGTTAACAGTCAGATGCTTAGCCACTGTACCACTACAATCTCATCCAAATTCGATACATTTCCAAAGATTTTAAATACAATAGATTTATAGCGTTGATATTTACTAGTAAAGTGAAGTTCTCCTATTTCTTATTCTGGATTCCTGCGGTCATATATATTTCAAATAACAAACAGGCGGTTGGTTTCATTCTTGTGGTTTTCTTTAACCTTTTCAATTCTATACTTCACTTACGGTTATATTTTACTGTTATTGGTTTGGTTAATATTGGTAGCAATCTAGACTAGGGGAATGTTGTGGCTTTATTTGTTTTTTTTTATTATTAAAAAATTAAAAAAAGTAATCTTCACGCTGTATCACGCTCACAGCAGCATAGGCAGGGGGGACCTGGTGCTAAAACATTCCGTTCTCCAATGCGAGGAATTGAAAATATTAAATATTTCATCCCTCCGACAATCGAATCGAATTAAATATACTCGTAAAAAGTCTTTCTTTGTCAATATTCAATAGAACACACAATATAAACAAACAGAACAAAAAAGGATTAAATATGAAGATCGGCAAAGCGCGAGCTGATCATGATATCATACATTACGAGAACACAAAGATAGACTAACATTTTATTGTGTTATCCCATAAATCTCTGTAAATAATATCGAAGCTTTAAGCGGGCGAAGGACGAGAGCGTCGGGTGACCATAAAATATGCCTATATGTGGGAAAATAGATTTTTTTAAAAATATATTTAAATTAATTACAAAGTATTTAACAAACCATAGATTTGTATTATCTTTTGTCTGGACTAATATCATTTAGCTTAAGAATATTTTTGGTTAGACCTGTCTATCTCAGAAATCGTATATTTCGAATTGTTAAATTATTATTTTATAAATATATGAATTATGGTATTCCATTTAAGGAGGAAGAATTTTTCAATGTAATCCATCGTACTAGTAGTCAGTTGCCCCGGACATTAACATTCTTAGTGCTAGGTGGGTGAGATAAAAATCTTAGTTATTTTCATTTGACTTAGGCGGCGAAGAAAACAAGCGAAATGCAGAGAACTAAGTGCCTTAACACTAAAAAAACGTGTGAAGCTATATAATAGATATATTATAACTTATACAGCAAGGCCACCCTTGTCGGTATGTATAATCGTGCCGATGACATGTTTACGAGGCCCGCACTCCGGATAAGCTGTAATAACCCACGTGGACAAAAAACTCTACGGCATTGTGATTGACTCAAAAATGTCTTTTACCTTTGTAAGATTTAAACTAAGGCTTTTATTCTACGTTTGGCTGATATAAAATTATTGAAATGATTTTCTAGGTTTGCTATAATAATGACTATATTTTAATATATTTTTGACATGCGATAGTTATGGGTTCGATTCTTACTTTGGATGCAGTTAGAAGCAGAACAGCGTTGGGCTCTTATACCCGATTTACCTAAACAATTTTTTTTGTATCTGTTTGAGCAGAACGTGATTCTTAAAGTCAACTGGCGAATATCTAAAATTTTAAAGTCAAAGTATGTGTATACAAGAATATAATCAAAAAATGAATATAGCCATTTTTGTGCGTTATAAATATTTTTTTTCAGTCCTCCCCGTAGGCAGTTTCTCACTTTCCGTCGAACTTTCTTTTCACAATCTATTATAGATTGACCTAAAATTGATAATTAAGCTCGAATT
>FAPJ01006595.1:0-13878 GCA_001485985.1 Heliconius ethilla aerotome | reverse complement strand
GTTTTATAAGATATAGGATTTGGTATTTGGATCACTCAATAACCTCTTGAGACTTAAAGTGTATAAAGTTTGTTATATACTGTTGAAGAGCTAAAAATCCACGTTATTTTTCTTGTAAAATACCCACATATTTTTTTAATTTCTTATATCTTGTTTATATCAGGGTAAGTAACCTAGCTTAGTATTAAGACACTGCATTTCTCTCGCACCGCTCAAGTGTTGTTACATTGCTAATGAGTAGTGGAACTCAACGCTGTGCTTTTTCTAGCTACGTTATGACGACCGCAACATGTTTAAAGTTATATTTAATAGATATATAGTTATATTTAATAGATAGATCTTTATAAGATAAAAAGTATACATTGTTTTCGGATTTTTCCTTCCCTAACGTAATAAACATAGGCAATAGGAGTCTAATATTAAGACATTCCGTTTCCCACGTACCGACTTTCGAGACATTGATCGAGGAATGGCAAAAAAAAGTAAGTCAGAACAAGAAAATAAATTTCATACTTAAATTATTGGGCATTTCATTTTTTCCTGATACTCAAACATATAGAATACTTAAGCCGTCCTAATCACGTAGCAATTCAACCAGTATTATTTAATATTGTGATCTAAAAAATATCATGAATATTTTTGCTATAATTCCAATGCTATTTTTATCTCAATTTATTTAGAATTTCTCCATAGAAAAATTGATATTTTTTATTAAATTTCATGTTACAAGCACAATTTTATAATGTAGATTTGTAATAACTAACTAAAAAATATAAAATAAGTAGCAGGTCGGATGATGGAACCAAAGACTCTAAATAATGAATATCTTCAGAAAAACATAATATGTTTAAGTTTTAAACGGATTATCCATAAAAAATTTTTAAAGCTTCACTCTGTATTAGGCGCTTCCGTTTTTTACTCCTCGCCGAATTCACGACGTATTGCGCGTTAAATGCCGGAACTTGCCTTTGACTAGAGCAATGTAATGACAAGTTTAAATATTTAATTTCTTCCATAATCGAACCTACAACCATTATGTAATAATAGTACATAAATACAGTACTTGTACATCATCAAGGTGGCAGGAAGTCTCGTAAATTAACGAGAAGGAAGAAATGTAAATGCTACTTTTTCCAATAATTCGCCCTCGCATCAATCAATTAAACTCCCCCATTCTTTGACTAAAAAGATATATTACGTTGAATTTTTTACCTTTTGTTTTACCTACCTTTGATGGTTGGTTATTTTTTTTTAGCTTGGCGCGAATCCTGCACATACCATGATAGGCAGAGGAAACCTGGGAACCAAATTCTGGAGCAGAAAGTAGGGAACGAAGTGTCTCAACACTAGTTTCTTATATCTGCCTTGCTAAGTGGAAAACAGCGCAAAGCTGCTTTTTCTACACAAAATTAAACATAAATCCACAAGTTTTTATATGGATAACAACAAAATAAATTGCAAATACAAAAAACAACAATCAAAATTATCATTAAAATCAAACAAAATGCTCATTCCATACGGACGGACTAAAAATTAGTTCCAATTATCCCATAGAAACCAACGGCCCTGGAAAACATTAAAAGCTTTTAATTATTCTGAAAGCAGCCAACGGAAAACTCCTCACGTTGTTACATTGTTTACAATTTAAAGTATAAAATACACTGTTTCAGCTTCATTTAGAGACGGGGCATTGTTGCATCGACAATGTTACTTACTTTGTTTTATACTGGATCTGTAGAATGATGTATTTGTTTTGATGCGGTTTTTAAGCGAAATGGAGTAATGTTTTTTTAAATTATGTTTAGGGAATAAAAAATATATAATACACAGCGCAATTTTGTCTATGAAATTGTGAGGAAAGTGGACAATGATGTGTCTTAACACTAGTTTCCTAAGGGAAACTAGTGTTAAGACCTTGAAAGGAATTAGAATACTCAACCACCGTGATAAACCACACATCTCAACTATACCATAACTACCATCGAATATACAAAATATTTGCTAAAATAAAGTAAACACTATACCCTAAGCACGGTTACGTCAAAACGCGGCCACAAACCAGAAACTAATTTAAAATGTGTATGAAGCAATCTCAAAGTTCCCAACTCCGTTCTCCACATCAAAATCATTCTCACCGACCGGTAAAAAGGTGTCGGTAAATCCTCGATACAAAGCCGAAGTTAGCGGAAGGGGAAGGCGTTTTGGTGGTGTCGTCACATTTATTGGACATCTATAGATGTATTGTATAGAAATAACTAATATATTTGTAGAATATAGAAAAAACAAAAAATATAAACAAATGGTTTTGTGACAATATTTGATAAGTGAAATATTTTTGAATAGTAATGAATTTCAAAATGCGACAGTTCTGGGTTTCATTCAGAGAAATATATTTTTTTTTATTTCCTTACTTTAGTAACAAGACAAAGCGCAGTCTTGAATTTTACCACACAATACGCAATGTCTCGAAAATTGTACGATGCATTGGCAACGGAATGTTTTATAACCAGGTTAGCTCTACCTATCCTACTATGAAAAAAAAGCATGAAGCTACATTTGTTTATTGGTTTACAAATATTTCAATTGTCCCAATTAACTATCATTGTATATCAACTGCTAAACACTGCTTTAACACAAAAAATATAATATAATTTTCATAATAACATAACAAACACGATAAGATAATCCAAAAATATATAAGACCATTAAATGTTAGTCAAAAGTTGTATGTGAGATGTCTGGAGCATAAGATTAAGATGCCTGCAAACCTTTTATGTTGGTAACTCTTAAAACTTATATGGAGATTGCTTGGAGAGTAATAACTGAATTTTATTACACTATGTATTTTTTTAAAATTTCTTCATGTTTAAAATAACAAATAAATAAATCTTTAAAATAATTAAAGACAAAAAAACTTGACTTGCTTTTTGCGAAGTTTTTTAACACTGAAAAAGGCTTAAGCCACAGGCACATTCAAGCACCTTTATGTGTACATATGTAATGTAACTAAAAAAATATTTTCACATATCTTTTCACCCACCTCACATGACCACGTGTCTTAAGAAATTTAAATGAAAATATATATAAATAACCATAACTTGTCAGTGGAGAAGGTGAAGTGTCCCAACATTCTTTCAAATAGTCTTTTAAATTAAAGTAAAAAATAAATACTTATTAAAATCCAAATCTCAACCAATCTCCTACTCAACAAAACCTCTAACATAATCCAATAAATCTCTACATAATAAATGACAATAGTATTTAGACCACAAAGGCCCAGTTTATGTGTGAGCGCCCTCCAGGATTGACTGTAACCAGAAGGCCGGTGATAATGGAATTTCAATCAGGCGCGAAGCTATTAACGTTAAGACGTACACTAGCCTTTGCTACAGCTTTCCCCGCTAATGGGGAAAAACCACATCTTTTAAAATAAAATTGTCAAAAAAGTTTTTCTTCTTGTTGAAGTTTACAATTTTCAAAGAATTATCAAAATTGTAGTATTCAGTAGAACGAAATAGAGTTTAATTTGTGCATCAAATTAAAAACCTCCTTCAGGTTTATAGTCGTTAAAAAAATCTGGACTAGTATACTTCTTAATGCTAATTACTTTAAAAAGTCATTTATTATTTATGTTTATTCGTTTAAAACAATTATTTTATTAATATTCGTACTTTTTCGACATATTTTCTAACTGAACACTCAGTTTCGTGAGGAAACCCAACAATGCGTCTTATAATATAAACTAATATTGTTGTAAATCATTTTGAATTAATAAGAAAAGTGTTTGAGTACATGAGTTTTTCAAAGATAGAAAAAGCGTGAAGCGTGATTCACATATTTTTAACTCTAAATTCAAATGGCATAATTCTACTGTAGACCTACATCACACTACTAAGTCGATAAAGCCTTACCGAATGTAAGGAGACCCCGAAATAAATGAGGGCTTTAGCTCAAGTACCGTGTGAAATTGAGTTTTTTTTATGTTCTTGATGGTTTATTATTTGGTGAAATAAGATTTAGGATTTGTTAGACATCTCACTTGTAGGCGATGACCGTGGTGGCGTGGAAATGTGTGATTGGAATCCATAATAGAAAGGATAATGGAGGTTTCTATTTTTGAAATGTAAAGGAATGAAGTAAAAGGGATGGCGTTCAGTTCACGCAACTACGCCTAAGAAACGGAATGCAATTTCTATACATTACATATAGTTCAAATGATTTCTTACCGGTACTTAAGTTAAATAAAAAATATTTATTTTTTAAATTACGAGTACATAATAGTAACTAATTTAATCCTCTTAACTGATTTCATTTTCTGCTCTATCAGTAATCACTATTAACCGACAGAGCAATTCGACACGGCAGAAGTAAGTAACAAAGCAAGCACTTAAACGCATATATGACGGATTTGCGTAGTTCAGAGGAATGGGGCGGGAATCTTCAAAATTTAAATTTTTTCGTCGATTTTTAATAAAGGCTTTACGATTGACAACCAGCCCAGGAACTAACTAGGTTTCAATATGTATTTATGCCCTACATATTGAAACCTACGTACCATTTGCATTCTAAATTTAATCTACACGTATACGAATGTCGTTGAATTGGTTTCCTGTTTATTGCTCAGTATAGTTAGAACAAGAACAACCGGAGTAAAATACAAGAAATTTATACATAGAAAAGAAATTTAAATTTATAAATTAAACATTTATCAAAACAAAGCCGCGGAAAAACCAAGTACTATTTTTATACATCCAAAATTCCCTACCCACATAAAAACTGCAAACCTCAACTACGCCAACACAGAACATAAAACACCTTCCACACGTCCCCCCAACTAAGAAGTCGTAACATCCCATCCAACACCTACTCAACAGTAATGTCAGTCTGAATATTCCATTAGCGACAAAGAGGATAAATTATTCCACGAGTGGAAATTAGGTGAACACTCGAGGTGATTAAATGCGGTGTGGAAAATTGTTACTCTTATGTTGGCTGATTTCGCTTTTTGCTGTTAGAGACAAGTTTTTATGGAATTGTTACGATTTTTCCTTTTCATTTCTTAGTAGTGCATAATTGTCTTGTTAATTATTTCGTTGGGATTTTTTTGAAGATGTTAATTGCGAATGTGCTGTAGCAACGAATAGAATATTCGTAGGTAGCATAAATAATTTGTTAATAATTTTTCTATTTATTATGTTTTTTTTACCATAAATATACGTATATACATATATTTTGTTAATAATATTATTGAAGGAAAAAGATTTTTTAATATATATAATACCATATTGTGATTGACAACAAGGGAGATTTTCAGGGGAATTTCTCGAGATTCATAAATTACAATTTATTTATTTTTTTCATTCGTGTAAAAATAAGATACTTCTCTCCAACTGCTCATGTTTCTTTTACTTGTTTATAAAAAAGCACATTATTCTAAAAGAATAAATATCTAACAAATACAAATCCACAAAATCTTTACGACGAGGTGTAAACAGGTTACATCATCGTAGGAATTTATTTTCGGAAGTTTTGCAAGGTCTGATTAGTGGGTTTTGCGGGTCTTTTGATTCTCGTGAAAACCGGATGTTCCTACGCTCGTTAGAATCAGTGCGAATTTACAAAATATGTATGTATGTATGTAAATGTGGTTACGTTGCTCAAAAAGATGGCCCAAAATAGAAATAGGGTTGATGAACGATTTCGTTATTTTTTGTATCTACCTACGCATAATGAAAACATGGAATGAGAATTCTATTTTCAGGAGAAGGAGCATATTCTATTTTATTTTACTTATGAAAATATTAAAATGAACCATCATTTTAAACTATTTAATAAAAATATTAGAAAAAATTATATGCTGTTATGCATTATTTTAGCTTGGGAATGTGGATACCATTCCATAACCAATCAATTCAAGCATAATGATCTATTTGTTACGTATAATTTTAACGTTGATTTATATAGTTTGTAACGTTCATTGAGTAAAAACTAAATAAAAACTCACCCATCTAACTACCAAAAATATTTCTTCAGTCACTTACCTGAAATAAAAGATAGAATTATTAAAAAATATATGTATATTAAACAAAAAATGTTGATATATATATATATATAAGAAATATATATATATATATATATTTCTTTTTAACTTCACATTGTATTCCGTATACAATTGGTTAAATAGAGGGAATCTAGCGTTAAGATACTCCGTTATACACTTTTAGCACAATTTTAATTTTTGTATGACGGAACCCAACGCCGCGCTTAATCTTGTTACCACAGCGAGGGCGAGGAAATTAAAACAACTAATTCCACTACAATTAAAGTTACTCCGGCCTCTTTCTCGTATACATATAAATAAAACACTTATTAACCAACATACATAAACTCTACTCATTTCCATACAACTATAATATGATTACAATAGTCCCAAGCGTTTCTCGCGGCATTTAAAATTTACAATAGGTTACATTTGGGCCCCTTTGTGCGACAGGGTCCGTACACTCGGCCTGGGGTGAAGAGTGCCTAAATCGTAAATGACACTTAATGGATCAGTTTTACAAATGTACTAAGTATGGGTCACTATTCTCAAGTAGTACAATAATAATATAACTTTTTAGAAAATATAGAATTTGAATATAGCGGGATTTGAATCCACCCCTCTTAGAAACCGTCAACCAATCTCGCTGCGTTAATTTTTTTATATGTTTTCTAAAAAGTATTTTTCTTTCCTAAGAGTGAAATAACACTTTAAAAATGTCAAAAAATAATAATGTTCCTGATAAAAATATTTAAAGCAATTGTGCATGTTTAAATAAATTGGATTGAATGTTTAACCATTAGAAAATATTAATATATACGTACTAAGAACCGTTTCTCTTAGAATATTATATTATTACACATTGTATATCATAAACTGTACTGAAAATCATAACTTAACAAGCTTATTACATTAAACTTACAAAACTATTCATATTTCAGTTCATTGGTTCAAATTCAAATAGTTCAATAATTGGATCACTTGTCGAACACTCAAAACTATAATCTCGTTATGTTCTTTAAGAAATATAAAAGCTGAGGCTATATTGATTTCGAAGTATTCGAGAATACTCCTCTAGCCACTAATAAATGCAGGAGGGTTACGACTCTTACGTTTTCCACGAGTGTTTTATCGATATATTTTATTCAATACCTTTTAAATAATTAATTTGAAATCTATATGAGTTTGGGAACTGGATTTAGGTTTAGGTACATTTTGGTACTGAAATATTTTAATTCTTAATTAAGTGATGGGTTTGATATTGTCAAAACTTTTTTATCCTATTAAATTAAAAGAAGGCAGTCGTGGTAGTTTAGGGGGTCTAATTGTAAATCTGATAGTTTATGGTTCGATTTCCACTCGGGGATTTTTATTTTTCTGCTCTGGTAAACAAACCGTGGCGTTAAGTTTCATCGGAAAATAGGGAGCGGAAATATTTTAAAAGGAACAAAGTGTCTTAACACTAGCTTGCTGCCCTGTTTTGACGTTAATATGTGTACTTGTGGTCAGTGCTACCTCGGATACTAAAAAGATGTCATAGCTAATTCTATTTCGCCACGGGGGCAACTGTTTGTTAAAGCTAGCAAATATAATAAATAAATCCTGTTTCCAAGCCAAAAAAATCTTTTCATTTCAACAATTTAAGAAAGCAAGAAGTAAAAGGAAATAAAAGTAAATAATTTCCAGCGCCATGAAATAAGCTATTACTGGATTCAACTTGAAAAGTTAGCATTGCATTTTAAAAATAAATCTCTCAAAGAATATCCTAGGTTAGGACTAAAAAGTCCATACATATAACCTGTGATAAAACGGTAGCAAGCCGGAGATTCAAAATCATGTGATGTTAAACAGAGTAGGAAGAAGGATCCTGGGAACCTAGCGTTAAGATACTCCGTTGCCATTAGGATGCTTTTGTTCCCCAATTTCCGTCGAATTCTGATTACGTGTTGATGGCAATGAACATCGTGCTTTGACTCTACCAGTTGCTAGAATAAGTAAATGAAAATGTTAAATATTACATTTCCCCGAGTAGGAATCGAACTCATATACTGTCGCGTATACGTTTGTGCCCCTGTACTACGACTGACCTCATTATTAGCCCGAATAATCATTGTAATATCAGTATAAATATTCCTATAGCAAAATTGACTTCCCAAATACCGTCTTAAGGAAGAAAAGCTATAAAAATTTTACGATCAAAAGCTTAAGTTCACATTAACAGTGAAAGCTGAACTAATATCCTGCTAACATGAAGTATACAAGAGACCTTACTTCTGGCGCTAGGCCAACTCAGAAGGCAACAATAGGTGGTTATACTGTAAAAATATTAAATTAAATGCCTGAAAATATTTGTATATTTTAATATAATTTCATTTTCTGCATAACCTGCTGAGTTTGGTATAAAGCGTAAAGCTGGTTAAAAAAACTTCAAAAAACAACCTCACCTAACTTACTAACTGTACTTCCAATAAATTATTCACAACTGACAATCACTACTTCATACTGACGCCAATGACCGTTTTACGAGTGTAAAATCGTAGCTCGGTAATCAAGTACTTAATTAAAGGACTCAGTTACAGGATGAAATTGTTTCATATCTCTTTTTATCCTTTTTCTGAGTTTTACTCACTTTTTTGTTCCTATTTTGTAATTTGAGCGTAACAAATCTATCTTAATTAACATTTCTTCGCTTCACACTGTACCACGCATAAGGCAGTGTAGGCAGAAGGAACTTTTGGACCTAGCGTTATGACGCTCCGTTCCAATTAAGACACTTTCGTTTCCGATTTTTGTTCGAACTGCCTCCAGTTTCGTGTTGAGCGGCGGAACTCAACGCGGCGCTTTGACTTGACACCAGAGCGAAGCAATAAAAATATGAAATATTTCTTTTTCTCGAGTTGAGAACCTTGAGTTAACCAAATTCCATCAAAGCAAAACCACAAACGTAAACTAGTTTTTAAGTAAAATCGACTAGCTACAGCATTGCATTGAGGAAATGCGATTTTTCCTTTAGCCGTTAGATTTTCTGCAACTGTAGGGTTGTATTGGGCGTTATTGGACCGTAGTGAATTATACAAGTGGCCTCTCGCTACGCCGCATTCGAGTGTAAATGGAAATATTCTGTGTACACGAAGGAAGTTAGTGTTGGAATATTCAATTTTCTATTTTAGATTAGAAAAAGGAAAGAAAAGAAAAGGTGAAAGAAAAATTGTGATAGTCATTGTTAATAGTAAAATATCTAGAGATGGGTTTAATAATCATTTATGCTAGTTTTTCTAGGTATAGCGTAGTATAGAGTTCGGTTTTGCCAAATGAATGGTAAGCATGGATCCTTTTCTTCCTGCGTTCCCGGATGCAATGTATATTTAAAAGAAAAACGTATTATGATCATTTTTATTGTTTTATTGTTATAATTATTTTTTAGCTTAACTCTCTATGTTCCTCTTAATTTGAGGTTATAGGTAGTAAAGGTTAAGGTAATGAAAGTCATTTATTTGAATTATTTCCTAATCGTATTTTTACGATAGATTAATATTAACCTCACTCATAGGCTAGTATTTTATTTTAGGACGAGATGTAATTATTCCCCCGAGTGGGAATCAAATCTATAATCGTCGAATTTATAGTCAGACTCGATTCGACTCGATGGCCCAAATTTAATACTTGGTTTAGCCATAACTTTAATTGTTGCTATAAAACGTCCTTCTACTTGTTTATATGTTTGTTTGCTATTTGTCCATACAACTCGTCTTCACGATTACTGGCTCGCATCCAAATATTGTTATAAATTATGATATAACGGAGTAAATGTTCTTGGAGACGTCTCATGTAAAGGCACTTTCGACCTCTAAGTCCTTGAGGACATATGAAGGTGAAAATTACAATGTGGAATCTATATAACAACGACAAAAGATATTTTCTTTTGAATGAATATTAGGAATACCTGCTTTGAACACTTTTTCAGTTAAAATAACTGGAAAAATATTATATAAGACTTTATAAGAAATATAATTTCATCTTGATACCTCGACGCGAATTCGAGATAAAGGGTCTTGACAGATCACAAAGTGATCCTATGGAGAGAAATAATAGAAAACTTAAAGAAAAAATCACATTAAATCCTAAACAATTCAAAACATCTAAGAAAACCGAAATAAAATTTAACAACCCTTGATATATTTTACACCAACCCCCTAAAATTTAGGGCTCGCGTTAATTATTTCTGAAACATTTTATATGAAAATAAGGATCATTTCCTCGAAAAACCGAATAGCCCTATAAATTGTCCGTATCGCGCTTCAGGATTGTAATCCAGTCTTTAATTACTGGAGAATCAGGCGGCGAAATTAGGAAGGCCTCCACCTGCCTGATAACGGTTGAATATTTTAAGCTGGCTACCGTCTTGTGAAGTGGGCAGATCGAAATACTATAGTATGTTACGTATTTGATATCTAATGTTAAAGTAGTAGCAGCGACACGTTCCAAGTAAATAATAATTTTTAGCTTCACGCTATATCCCGCACGAAGGAGGTTAGGCACACTACATACTAATTTCCTTTCCCTCTTTTCACTGGATTCTAGAGGCCAGATTACCAGAGCGAGAAAATCGAACTCGAGTGGTAATCGAACCCACAACCTATCGCATTTACATGCTTGCGCCCTTGCACTAAATATTGAACCTAAATTCTACATAAATTAAATATAATACTCTTTCTCCAAATGGGAATCAGACTCACTACTGCGCCATGACGGCCTGACAGAATATGAAGAAAGGATTACTTTAACACGAGGCCTACTCTCTTATATAGGATACACCGTGGACCTAAATAGGAAAAAACGTGAAAATGCTTTTTTACACAACAAACAGCCATTCCAATGGTGACAATTTGTTAATTTTAATTTGCAGGACGGCGGCATTGGCAAATTCGATTACCGTGACGTCTTCAAGAAAAACGAGAAATCCATCTGAGGAAATGGAATTTAGCGGAACTCCCGTCCCCTCGATTCTGCGGCCTTATCCTGCAGGAGTGTTGCCTTAATTTGGCGTTGTTAACGTATTTCTCGCCTAGTTATTTACTTTTGTTAAGGAACGAATTTTTGCCTTAAATAAGTTTATAATAAAATATATGATTTTTAACACGAACATTATTGATGGACCCATCGTGTCATAGTGGGACAGCGTTTAATTTTAAATGATTTAGTACGGGAATTAATTATTTTATAATTAATTAATTTTATAATTATAATAATTTCATAATTATAACTTTTCTCCTATTCTATAATTTCGAACTAATTTATGATAATCGGCTTAGTTCTTTTATAACAAGAATCTATTAATTGAGACCAGTCATGGCGCAGGGTCTCAAATGTGTGACTGTAAATGCTATAGGTTGTGGGTTCAATTCCCACTCCAGGAAATGAAATATTTCATATTTTCATTTAAATATATCATATTTTCATTTCTTTGTTCTGGTAATGAGGAAAAGCGCAGCCTTGAGTGCCGCTTTATCAACACGCAATGCCTCGAGAATTCGGCGGAAAGTGGGCAACGGATGAGTCTTAATGGGAACGGAGAGTTAATATACCTGAAGCCTGGGAAGCTCATGGTAATTCATGAGCTTCCCAGGTTCTCTCTGCATACTCCACTTTATATGGGATACGGCGTAAAGCTAAAAAAATATTATATTTTTTAACTAGATAGATCATTATAATCAATTTAGTTTTTTAAATTTCAAACTGGTACACTTAGTTTTTTTTCACCTTCACGCTTTATCCCTTATATTATACGTAGCAGAGCAGGCAGATATAACCTAAGTGATAAGACACTAAGAGTCCCACTGCTCCACAATGGCCGCAAATGTTTATTCCATTTTAATGCTAGTTACTATTGTCGAATATATGATAAAAGTTGATTGCTAAAATAAGTTGTACATAAATCCTATAAAACATATTCAAAAGGAAAATACAAGACAATTTAATTATCTAATTTAATATCGAATTGCGTTCTCAGATTATATTAGAAACGACGACGGTGTTCTATTACGCTGAATGAAATCTGGAGAAAGTCATTGTGATTTTTAATTGGACGGATAAGAGTATCGTGGACTGTAAGCTCCACGATGGTTGTGGGTTCGATTCCCACTCCATTTTTTTTGACAGCTTGATAAGGTACTACCTTCCCCACCACCTTAATAAACGAGACATTATGTGTTGAGTGGCGGAAATCAACGCCGCGTTCCGTCTTCTTCCAGATTAAGGAAACCTAACCTAACTTTGACAGTCAGACATATTCCATTGCACCATTTGCGAACTCTTCGATTATTTTATTTTCCCAGAACCTGGTATCAAGACACAACCTTCTTCGCCCTCCTCCTCCTGATTACAATATATTGATTGAATTTACGTAATTCATAGACATAGAGTTGTAAATCCATTAATATTTTATTTACATTAGAGATTAGAAACTAAATTTAGAATATTTGAGCAATATGGTGGATATTTTAATAATTAGTATAGTTTACCTCCATAATAGATCAATGGTGGGCGTCGGTGTACGGATAACGAAAAACACCGGAAGTACTATTTACGTTATCAACACGCTGACTCACTGCCGGAAGACGAGGTGCTACTAAAAATGAGACAATCGAAGTCTGTATTTATTTTGTTGGTTCTGTATACACTATAAAAGAAATATCAAGATGTTTAAGCACTTTGGTTATTTCAATTATATGCGATGCATAGTTGAAACTTGAAATTTAGGGAGAGAGAATTTTGAATTTAGGGAAGGGTAGTATGAGGGGGCACAATGAGCATATCTCAATAACTTCTACGGGAAACGGCAAAGAATACAATATTCCATTTGACGTCACCAAACGTCCAAATAAAGTCACGGGCGGTGACTAGTTCATATATAAAAGCATAAAAAAATCTTTATCAGAAAATGACAAAAATACTTTAATAAGAAGATACGATAATCGACGTCTACTAAAAATACCAAATCCTTCATGCCTGTTTGACAAATACACAGATATTTACAAGATATTAGATAACCATTGCATTACGGAATCCTAATAACTAAATAATATAATTTATCAATAATGAACTTTAATTATATTGACAATAAGATTTAAAATAACTTATTAGAGGTAGTTTGTAACGTCTTACGTGTCACCGGAGGTAGTAAAGCGATTGGACTTTATTCGTTGTGTCTATAAACGAGGCAAAGGCCACAAACTAGAGTTAGTCATGGGATAAACAATGTTTTTAAGAGTGGGAACTAAAATTTTAGATGTACCTTAGCTTAGGTATATTGTACAATAAATTATTTTTCCGCTTCACGCTGTATCCTATAAATAACAAAGTAGTAAGTCCTAGTTTCTGCCAAATTGTAGAGGCATTGCGTGATGAGAGGCTTAACTCAACGTCGTGAACCCACAATCTGTTACGTTTACAGTCACACTTGTGACCCTGTGCCATGACTGGCCTCTTATTTATTACAGATCCAAATTAATTACAAATTTAGAATATACATCGAATATACACAGCAACGGAAACCAAAATACACGTAGAATCGTGTTTCACTTTACCATTCCGTTGGTTATTGCAAGCTTTCGGAGCGGAAACGCAACGTTTTAAACCCTCTTAATAATTAAGTCACAAAATGTAAATCCTTAATACCCTTGAAAACTGTTTTTAGGGAATCTCTTTGTGCAAATGCGAATGCCCAACACCATTTGAAATCTGCTCTCGGTGATCGCTTTAAGCTTTTTTTAAAGGGACATTTTGCTGTTTTTTTTTTATGTACATATAAATGTATTTTTCATTTGATTTTAATAAAA
>FAPJ01006585.1:0-10180 GCA_001485985.1 Heliconius ethilla aerotome | reverse complement strand
TATGAGACGATTAATATTGAAGCTATAACAATAACATACAAGTTTTCCATCATAATATTATCACTCGATCATAAAATCAAACAAAATTATGATTTTAATTTAAGCCCTAAGCTGTAAGTTTATAGTGTAAGCGCATTAAAGGTTGTCGGCACGGCCCCGTCACGTCGCGCGCCGTGTCGTCAGGCGTGATCCGTGCGGGCTACTTGCCTTTGCTAATGTTGTCAATGATTTGTCATCTTTGGCCTATCTGGTTCAGCGCTTATGTAAAGACAACGGTTTTGGGTTCATTTCTTGCTCGGGGAAAGAGTTCTTGAGATAATAATATGTTGTTAAAAATGTTTAGGTGTCTGGAGTATGGACTATCTTAATATTAGGATTCCTCTGCCTATAAGGCTTTATTTGGATGACATGGAGCTAAAAAGTTACGTACTTATTAACTAAATATAGAAAATAAAAATAAATAAATATTTTTGGCTCTCTGGCCATATCTTGCAATTGATTTCAACTTTTGTTATATTTTTTATAATAGTAAAATATAATATTCATATCATTTTAAAATTAAGACTAGTCGTGGGGCGTCTTAACACTAGGTTCCCTTTGCCTTCCCTTCTGTGTGCACAGCATACAGCGTATAAATGATTTAATTTGGATTTTTTTTCTAATTTTAAATCTATTATTTAACTATATACATATAATACTAAACAGACTTTAACAAAATACTATTAACTAGAAGAAACTACTTACCGACTACCCCTAATACGGTAAGACGTTTGCGACGATCACATTACAAAGTTACGGAATGTATTGAGTTACATCACTTCGCATAATTATTTATGCTCCAGAAAGTAAACGGCTATTGTTATGCTATAAGGGAAGCCGGATAAGCTTTGGAATTAACTTTTGCTAATGTTTATTATTAGCTAATAATAGGGAATATTTTTTTTTTGTTTCACGGTATATTTCTGTATATAGTCCTAGACAGTCTCTTGGTGATTATTTACGTGGTGCGATCTAAAGGCGCCCTCAAAAAATAAACCTTAATTTTTGTACACTTTATAATGTTCCAAAAATTCTGATTAAAATATATAATAATAAGCTTATAGATAGCCATGTTAAGTTTTAATTTCATTAAGATATCTTTAATAGATACCGAGAAAATAAACTTGAAGCTTAAGGGTTGTTACCCTAATAACTCCCTTAAATGAATGGGTTAGAGACAAAAAAATGGTGTATCGCTATTTTAGATAAAAAGCAATATAATCATATTAAAAAAAAACATTAAAAGCCAGTGCAGCTTTCCCATGCTTATCAGGCTAGACTCTTTATTAATTTATGTTTAACTTAGTATTTAATTTCTCCAAAAATCTAGTAGTACCTACATTTGAATATCTGTAATTGCTAAAATATTTAAATACGAAATTATTATACGATTATAATAATTCTCGTTCACACTAACCCCAATATTCGTCAATAGCATCGATGAACGCATCGTCGTATTTCACACTCGCCTGCTTACAGTTTACCAAGCAAACAATGACAAGCTGTTAATAGCAGACATCTATTGTAATTATCATTGATTCATATATAAGTACATACGTAAGTACATGTGATTTATTATGTTAATACAAGAGGGAAAGTACGGCGTTCAGTTTCGCCAATCAACACGCAAATAAGCCAGAATTTTGCCAAAAATGGGGAACCCAAGTGTCTTGATTGGGACGGAGTCTCTTAACAATAGGTTTCCAGGTTCCACCCGCCTACCATGTTGACTGTAGAGTTATAGACTTTTTGCCATAAATTCTAGGTTATTCTATTTCAGTTTAGATTCTATCTAGACTGATTTATACCAACAGTTAGTATATAGCTAACAATGCGGTTACCAATGTTAATGACAGGTTAGATGCACGCACCGATGCGTGTGACGAACGGCTAATGACATAAATTGTACTAAATAATACTAATATCGATATAAGTGGTAGGCTATTTGAATATGAATGCAATCATTTAAATATGTTTTCATGAATAGCATTTTGTATATTATAAACCACATAGCAGATAGTAGTGTCAAAATATTCCGTTTTCCGTTCCCTACTTTCCGCCGAATTCTGGAGGCATTGCGAGTTGAATGTTGGGCTAACCTGACCTAACGTACAGGTTTGTCTGAGTACCAGGGCGAGGAAAAGAAAATATTAAATATTGAATTTCCTCGAGTGGGAATTGAACCCACAAGCTGGCAAGCCACGACTGGCCTCAATGTAATACAGACAGGACTATTCACTTACGCTAATACACAATGTCTTGAATTCAGGCGGTAAGAGAGGAACGGAATGTCTTGACACTATTAAATATAGAGTAAGAAGGCAAAGGCCTTCTTATGCGTATAAATAATAATATACTCGTAAGTAAGCATATGCTTTTTTTTTTTCTACGTTGTGTTCAAAAAATGTGTATTTTTATGAAATTAATATAGGTTGTTTCAAAATACTCGTTGAAACATGTTTTTATTAAAAAAATATTATATTTGAAAAATATCTGCAATTGAAGTTCCTTAATGTACTTTTCCGTCAGTAATATTAAACTGGAGGCCGATCTGAGTAGACGTCATTCAAAGATATGAATCGTTTGAAGTACGAAATAAAAACGTTACGAAAAGGAAATTAAAAAACGTTGGACTTAAATACGTTTTTTCTTATCGAATTCAAAACAAAATAATTATATTATGTGGATTGCCAATGTTATTAGAATTTAGGAATTAGAAACTTTCTGAGGAGCATCGTGCCGGGATGGAAAGTAACAGAACTTCCGTTTCCTTGGGGTCCGCAACTCAACATGCCACGTTGCCAGCTTGGTAAGGGTCTATCTGAAAATGAAGAACGGAGTGTCTCAACACTGGCTTTTTTCTGTTTACCTTATTAAAACAATACGCGAAGCCGAAGCTTGGACTATACAAACTCAGTATACTTTTTGATGAACAGAACCTTATGCTTAAAATCATTTTAGGGAAAAAATTGTCGCATTTAAATTAAACATATATACATTATATTTAATTTTTATTAAGCTTACGTATAAAAACTGTGTAAAAAACATGTTTTAAGTACAGTATAGTACCAATAACGAATGTTGCCATAATTATCGTCCGCGACGCAGACGAACGTGACTTCGCATCTGTCGCCAGTCTTTATAAACTGTATTATAATATCAGCACTTTTATTTTATCTGTTAAAAAGGTTAAATTTACTTATTTTTTTGTTAATTATTATTCATACGAGGAAAATTTCGTTGTTTTGTTATTTATTTCAAATTTATTATTGTTTTATTGTATTCTTATTTCTATAATAACATTTTCACACGAACGTTGTGGGTTCGATTTCAAATAAAATAAATAAAATAAATTTTAAGGCAGAAGAGAAATTTCTTATTTCTACAGAATGGTCAGTAGAAAAGCGTTTAAAAATAAAAGCTTCTCAAACTTCTATAAAAGTCAAGAGTCAAGGTTACATACCTACTTCGTACTTGAAATTGCAAAACGTTTCTTATCGGAGGGTGTGGGGAAAAGCCTTCACTCTTTAATATTAACCATAGATCTTTTTGCTTATATAACAAGCTTCATGCTTTTTCAGGTTTAGCTGGGAGAATTTACGAGACATTATGTGTTAAATAGCAGAACTCACTGCTGTCCCTCGTAAATGATTAATTGCCTCGGGTGAGAATCGAACCCACAATCGTCGAATTTTCAGTCATTCAGTCACCGTTTATTACCGTATTTTAATATATAATAATAATTATTATAAGTTTGTATAGCTCTTAATGCATGCCAAACGCGACAGGTATAGGTTCGATTCCCATTTGAAGCAATGAAATATTTAATATTTTCATATCCTCATTCTGGCAATGAGGCGAAAGTTCCGCCATTGAAGTTGAGTTTCGCCACTCAATGCCCCCAAAATTCGACGGAAAGTGGAGAGCGAAAGTCAATGGGAATGGAATCTCTTAAAAATAGGCTCTGCCTGCCCTGCTATGTGCGGGATACAGCGTGAACGAAATAATAGTATATATAAGTAAGTATAAGTTAAGTTACTTGCACGGAAGCTTAATCGCTATTACCAACACTCACAAGTCACGCTCGTTATATTTAGTTTTGATATCGAAAAGTAACTGAAATAACTCGACCTTTAACGAAATCTTTTTCAACGTTCGTGACTTTAGATGTTTATAATAATTTAGTAGTTTTTCGAGCAAACTTCTTGCAGTAGTACAGTGACTAGTATAGCTCGCGAGGTGTTAGTTGAGCTTTGCATTTGTGTGAGTGTTTATAAAAGTGGAGATATTTTAAAAAATGAAATTTATTATTTTAAATCAATAAAAAAAATATCAATTCTTCTAGGCTGGACAGTGCATCCTCATAATGCTTACCCTCGTCTCATGTCTTTTAAATTCTTTCATGGACTTTCTGTTATATCATCAATTTTGATGATCAAAAATCTGTCAATCAAATTTGAAATCAAGTTTGGTCAATTTATTAGTTTAACAATATTCCTATACTGGGAATTATCATTGAAATATAATATAAACTATATATATATATATATATATATATATATATTTTCAATTTAGACTTTGAGTTTAGACTAATCTGTCAGTCTGTCTGCTACACAAATATACCTACCTCTAAAAACATTTCACCACCAAAAAAAGAACTCCAAACCACATACAAGCACAAATTGATTTAACAACCAACCACTACGCCATCTGTAAATAACGACGAATGAATCGTGAAAATTATATGTTTTTTATTCCTCTTGCTCTCATATTTAGTATGAAGAGTTGGTCTCTTTTACACGTCGCGTCGGTCGGTTACGTCTGTAAGCAAAATTTGTATTTACGATTATTGAATGGGGGTGCCACCGCGTTTTTTATAATAAGCCACTGAGAATCTTATTGATAACGTTTATTTTGCGTGCTTGCAAAATAGTTTTTTATACTGAACTAGTGTTGCGCTCGCGGCTTTACCTGCTTTCCCTATGCTCACATAAGATGGATGTATTGTATATATATGAACCTTTTTTTGGATCGATTTGGTGAAAACTACATTAAAATCCAAATGCATAATGTGAAAGATCTAAACGTACATTTGGTATGAAACACTTTTGTTTTATACTATGTAAAGATTATATATTTTTATCAGCTTCGCGCTGTAACAGGGTAGGCAGAGAGAACATAGTGTCAAAACACTTCTTTCTCCACATGCCGTTGCAATTGCCTTTACAATCTCACTTTGTATCCCTACGTGGACTGGACCTGGACTGGACTGGCCTCGAAATATCGATTAAAAAATCGATAGCCCTCAAATATCGTTAGAAATTTAAAATCTATCGGACAATCGCGCAATGAGGCAGTACGGAGTGCCGAACGCCGAATTTACGATGTGGCTTATCGTGCCGCCCGTAATTCTACTACAATTTTATTGGTGAAGCCGACGCCGAATAAAACGTTAAATTTATTGGTATTAATGGAATTAAATGCTTATTCCATGATGCAAATGGTGGAATTGGAATTATGAAAATAGTGAAAGTTGTGCGGACGTGTGACGGTTGTGAGTTCTATCTCCATTCAGGAGTAAATAATTTCGCTCTGGATATACTAAATGCGTAGAATATAGATAGCTACTTAATATGCTATTTTTTTAGCGGCAAGCGGAGAATTGAATGTTTCAGCACTATGTTATCTCTGTTTAACCTGCTTTGCTGAAAAAGGTGTAAGAAGCTGTTTAAGTCGCAGGATTAAATCCGTGTAGTGTTAATTTTCTATTTCAAAACACTCATATCTCCTTTTTACAAGTCTAATAAAATAAAACTATAAGTAACAACTATTTTATATAAACCTTAGTCCAATCCTGAAACCATCTGTTAGATAGTGAATGAAAGTAGCAAAATCGATTGGCTCACAATCTCATACCGCCGATCCTGTAAAAGCCGGCCCGCGAGCTACAATTCCGTCTCACTGCCTACCAATAGTAAGTCGAGGCCTTTTAAATAGCGGCATGTATTCATTATAATTTATTCAAATATTAATAATGTTTTGATATTTTATATTAATAATTACCACTCGAGGAAATAAAATATTAATTTAAACAATAAGATTAGATTATTATTAAGATTTTCGTTTCTTCGCTGTGGTATCGAGGCAATGCGCGACGTTAAATTCCGTCACTGATCACGCAAAGCCTTCAAAATTCGGCGGAAAGTGGAGAACGGAGTGTTTGAACACTGGGTTCCCTCTGCCTACCTTGTTGTTTGCGGGATATATGTGTAGTTGATTTAATTACAATTTTACATAGCATAATACAGGCATTAACTCAGATTTTTAAGTATAAGAAAATATGTATAACCTAACACGTATTTAGTGGCCACCATCTTAAAACTAAATTGCACAATCACTAAAGATAAGGGCTCTAGTACCTACTTTGAATTGCCTTTACTTTGTATTTAATAAAGATATTGAATTAATTGCATATTTGATACTATTATATGCTTCTTAATTGTTCGAGTTATCTGAGACAACCTAGTTGGCTACATTCATTCTTCATTCTTCACTTTCCATTTCTTAGCTAGAAAGAACCAATTGTCAAGACACTCCGATCTGCCCACCCAATTCAAAGAACTCATAGCCGCGTTTTCTCTTTACCAGTACGAACAAATAAAAGTGACCCCAATGGGGTGGTCGGATCCACAATCTACCAGATACTGTCCAATAGCCTAGGTGCTTATTCCTTTAAATTTCTCTCTCAAATTTTGCCCTTTTAGATATGTTATATTAAAGGCGGAATTAAACGCCGTTTTTTCACTAAAAATATATGTTACTCTAGATGTAAGTAAAACCTATCCATGCCATCACATAATAAGTATATAAATATTGGCACTGGCATCGCAGTCAGTATATCGTCAACCATTATTCAACGTTAACACAAAGCTTAAAACGGAGAGCAATTACTGAAACAATTGAACAAGTCTTTACCACTGTTGGTCCTCGATGAGTTGCTCTAGCTATTATAGTGGAGTTCACTTCAAATCAAATACTATTATATTATAATAGTTGTTAGTAATAACACTTGATGGTTGGACTTTATATGGTGATATTTAAAAATGGGTATTTGGGTGGGTTTTCTCCTATTATTAACTAGCTTTTGCCCTAACTTTGCCCGCATAGTAAGATATGAATAATTTACATTTTTGTATGGCACATGTTAGATTTTAAGTACGCTGTAACTAGGGATTTTCGACTCATTGCGTGTAGGATGAATCTTAATGTCACGCTTTTTGTTATTACCAGAGCAATTAAATAAAAAATAATTCATTACCCTGAGTGAAAATCAAACCCCGAATCGTCATGTTTATGTAGTCTACTCAACAGCTGCGTCAAGATACCTCTATATATTTTTCACAGGTGAATAATATTGGATTTGGCAAAAGAAAACCCCCATCTACTCTCCGTCCTCTCTCTCTCATTTCATATTAGCCACCGCTTATTCCCACTAAGTGACCAGACCACGTATATAAAACAAAGGGATTACTTATCTATCCCGAGATACACGACGGTTACGGGATTTACGATACGCCTACGACCCCGTAACTCTGGCCGTGCTTGGCTATCGGTATCTATTAAATATATTGTGGAGAGGTTTTTTTTTACGTTTTTTTTTTATTTTTTTACGTAATTTTTTGTGTATAATTAATTTATTTATATATTTAATATTTTATTGTACTTAAATGATATATCGATATGTTTTAGATTGAGGTCAAGCACGGTGTTCGAGTACCCATTTTTTTTTCTTTTCTAAGAAGATCAAAATTGTTTCGCACTCAGAATTTGAAAATATATTTTCGCAAAAATTGATAGGAATTTTCACGAGAGTACAGCTAGTACTAGCTGAGATAGCTATAGCCAATATTGGACAGATTAGACATCCCCTAGAGACGGTCCCAGTCTGCTGCTTGCACTGCTACTGGAGCAAATAGCATAAGTGTATATTTGAACAAAAAATACTGAAGTTATTTTGAGATTTTACAAGATTTTAACTAGTTTGGAAATTAAAAAGAGAATAATTAAAATGCTATATCATGGTAATATTTTTTATCTATAACAAACATATGGATTTTAAACGCTCTACTTATACCTTTACTTTTTAAAAATATTTGTATGAACTCTGCCTTGAGGAAAAAAATAATAATAATGTAGTAAAAATAAAAAAAAAGTTACGCAATGTGTTGTTTAGATTTCCGCAATACAATAACATAACATCTCTAAAGTCTAAATGAACAGATAGTAACAGAGACTATACTCTACTTATTTTTTTAGTGTGACATTTTTTTTTGGTTTTACGCTATATCCTGCACACAGCAGGTAGAGAGATCTTAGCGTTAAGACACTCCGTTCTCCACTTTCCATTAGAATCCGAAGTGATGGAACAAGCGCTTTGCCTCCTTATCAGCGAGGGAAAAAAAGATATTCCCCATCGCATCACTACTTGTTCTACGATGGCACAATTATAACTTCCATAAATATTTCTTCTACAAGTAGTCTCAACATAAATGCTACTATATTAGCAATATTTATCAAATTTCCTCCGCTACATATTCCATGAGCTAGTTGCTTCTCGACTTTCGTATAATTTTACAACATTAATCCTTATTTCTAACATTTTAAAGTATATTTTAGAGCACTTGCAAAGCTGTTCGTCTTCGACATGAGCAAAATTGCTTTCCCATATAAAATCACTTTCTATACGTCAAGAAATAAATTCATCATACGTTTTATCTCTATTTACAATGCGAATACTTTATACGCTTTTAAATTTATTTATTAATTGTTTCTTTCAGTACATTTCTTGGGGAACAACATATCTTATCTGCGTTATACAGCGTAAAATAAAAAAAAAATCTATATAATTACCTAATATTCAAAAAAGTGCAAAAATGCAAGGTAAATTCCATACTTGTTAAAACAAACAAGTTGCATTATATACCTTTATATATAAAGATTTGACAATAAACCTATAGAGGAACCCGTGTTCGTTTATAGCACAACTTTTTATTGTTCCGTTTAAGAGACCCTATAAACTTGCGCCTCGTAAATCTGGCTTTGGAGACTGATGGTCGTGGATGTAATGGCCTAAATCTTTTAGCTATTACTTGAAATTACTATACGTAATTGGAAATACAGTATTAAAATGTATACAGTTTTAATGAGTATTCTTAATTCGTTTTCGAACTTACAACTGATAGATGTTTTCAAATTTGCACACTTTTTTGCAAATTATGTTTATTAAAATTGAATTAATTCAACCCATCGTTTCACAATATCCTAACCATATGATAGTAAACGCGATGATTGTGGGTTTGATTCTCACTCAGGTGACGGCAATGTTGGAACAATTCTCCGAGAAATAAGAGGAACGGAAAATCTTAACACTACTGTACACTACTATATTTAATAATGTCTCTACAATAATAATCCCAATACATTTTTCTCTCAAAGCGCAATACAAAAAATACACTAAATTCAATACAAAACCACAATGCAATACGTCGCTTCGGGTACGATACTATTTCACCATTTTCCGCTATTCACACCCTGTATATAGGGGGGTATATTATGACACGCTGAAAGCTTTCATATCGAGACGACAGTACCCTAACCCTCAGACCACAATACAGTCATTGTGCCTTACACTGGCCTCTTTACTTGAGTACGCCTGTAAGATCTTAGAAGCAAAGTTTAGCTAATTTTAAATGGGATGTGCAATTTGTTGTACTATTCTTTTTTGATAGTAAGTTAAGATTATTTTTTTATATATATTATTGAGTTATTAACTCCATTGTAATCATAGGTTCGATTCTCTCCACGCTCTGGTATTATAAGGTGCGGCGTTGAGCTCCGCCACTTAATAGGCAACGTTTTGAAATACAGGCGAAAAGCGGAAAACAAAATGTATTATTATTCTTTACCTAAAAATATATAAAAATTGAAATTTCAGCTGTCAATTATAGCATAGGTACAACATATATTATTGACTATAATGAATAACATATATTTTTTCAAATATTTAGTAATTGTAAATTTGTAGGAAGGTATACAAACTCCATAGTAACGTTCCTTCTGCAAAGTCAGTATGATCGTTAAA
>FAPJ01006584.1:336-23771 GCA_001485985.1 Heliconius ethilla aerotome | reverse complement strand
ACAGCTATTTAATTGTTTTACATAAGCTGCTTATACAACTTTATTGGACACATACTTCTTTGTAAAGTAATAAATAAAAAAAAGTTGTAAAAGAAAATATGTGAAAGTGGCTGTTTGTTCACCCGAAATATCTTATATTATATTTTTAATACATTTTATGTAAACTTTTCTGACAACATGTAACAATGCAGTGATAAAAAATAAAAAAATATTTAAAAAGCATTCAGTATTTATATCATATTTCAGCTGTGTTGCCATTTTACCTTCAGGACTAGTCTACTATGATGGGATTTTAAAAAAATGGTCTTAAAAATTTAAAAAATGTATCAATATGTCTCATTCTGTTTAAAGTCATTTTATAAAAAGTAACACACAAATGTACGCTTATAATTTAAATAACTTAGGATGGAATAGTAAATAAACTTACTAATACAGATTACAAATTCCAAATAGAATTTGGAATTTGTAATCTGTATTTTTAAGTTGATTACAAAAAAAATTGAATTAGACCATGCACTTAGTGAGTATTTGTATATTTAGTAGTTTAAAATTACAAATTGAATTTACTTGAAACAAAAAAATGCATAATTAGGGCTGCATCAATTGAAAAGAATATAGCATCGGCCAAGTAAAGTGAATTTATATAAATTGAATAATTAGTTCTACCTGACGCGTTAAAAATGTCGAAATTATAATTAATCTTTAAATAATAATATCTTAAATTGAATGAATAGAATAGACTGTATTTTAGAAAATAATAAGGTACAAATTTATACTAGGGGTAATCAGGCCAGTTTAGTGTTTATTAAAAAACTTTATTCGGACATAGAAGAGAGTCGACGACATCCCAAAGCCTTCTTATTGTAAATGGTGTAAGATTTTTTATTAATTACGGCGAAATAATTACTTTATTAAGTATGTAATTGTTATAAATTATATTTATCATGACATTATAAGCAAATTGAAATACAACATGTTTAAATGAGATTTGCTGCTTTTATTTCAGTATGTTTTTTTTCTGCCTGTAGTATGATTTTTTTTATTTTTCATAGACTAGTGTATATATATATATTTTTTTAATTAAAAATTCAATATATTTATTTTTTATAATGGATACTTATTAGTATCTAATAATTAATTACATGAAGATGCATTTGGAGCAGCATGTTAAGAAATAAGAGGGGAGAAAAAAGTGTCCTAATCAAGTGTATAAAAAAACGCGAAACAAAGCTTAACGAAAACAGTTTCCTTTTACACACTGAAGACATAAAAAATGGCAGTAACTAAGTATGTTACAAAACAATTATAACAATATATTTTTTATTAAAAAAACTCTTGCACGAACATCGAAACTATAAATCAACCTCGCCCACATGCACAGTGCAATCGTAGAACGAACACGTCGCTACCATCGACAATTTATCACCTAACTTCCAATCCGCGCCGTATGCAATACTATCATGCTCTAAATATTCTGATATTATATTAATTTGTTTTTCAATATTTAGTATACGGAACCCACCGTACATACAGGCCGCTAAAATTACTTTTTTGTTGTATGGGTGCCATTTTAGTCGCCACACGCCGCCATTGACGTCGGTCTCGGTGATGCAACGTTTTAGGTTCCTTGTGTCCCATAAACGGACTTTTTCGTCGTAACTATAAAATATAATTAGTTTGTTATTTTTTTTTATTGATATCTAATGAATATACAATAATAAAGATTTATTTGTTCATGATTTTCTTGATCTGGTTAAACAAAATAGAATTATGAATTTAGAAAAAAGCAATTTACTAATAGACATGTTAAAGAAAAAAAAGAACAAAATATATTATTATTTACAAATAAGTCTCTACGCGGCGGAATTCGAAATGATAAAATCCATAGACGAACGCAGGTTACCAACATAGCTCTCAAAATCTGCAGGCAAGTGGCAGCTAAAGTGGCAATGGGCAGGCCATATTGTCAGGAAGACCCACAACTGATAGGGGGAAGAAAGGTCCTCGAATGGCGACCACGGACAATTTCTTTTAATTATTTTCTTGTCGAGTTCACAAAAGTTCCGAAAGCCTGCCTTACTTCGGGGCGGTCAAAACTCATCGAGCGTACTGTAGTAATCGATGTTGCTTAACTTATGTTGAGATAGGAACAAAAACCAACCTCCCACTAAGAAGTTGATGTTCAATCTCAATGTGACTCCTTACAGACGTGACCCCAGCTTCGTGACTGCGGTTCGTGATCACCGCTTCGGGCACTCTCACGTCGTACGCTTTGAATAAACAGTCGTCGCCACCTAGAACGTTATTGTTTAAATACAATTTTTATTGTAAGACTATATAAATAAATATGTTAATCATTAAATCGCTTACAATTCTAAAATGTGTTGGCTAAAAAAGGATTATTTTTGTTATTAAGACAGAATATTAATTCGTCCTCAACTTTCCGTCCTTTGAAAGATAAAAACAACCTTTATCAGTATGTAAATAATTATGATACACAAATTTACTTACCATTTTCTAAAATAACCAATGATACTAACCAGAATAAAAAACATCAGAATTCCAATAATTATAAGCAGCTATCCACGCTTCAAAATTATGGGACTTCCATTGGCCTATGTTCTCTAATCCTTTTTCAAGAACATGAAAAACTGTTACAGCACCCGACGAGTCACTCACAAGTAAACACGGATTTTCACAATATTCTTTATTAGAAGACCAGTCTACAGAAAGAGCTAAAGAACTTCCAATGGAATCTTCTATCCAAAGCTTTAATTTCACTGAATTTTCTTCGTTTATTAACTGATAAAGCTGTATAAACCCTTCAGAAGTAACGATGGCTAATACAGGATGCTCCTGTATAGTGTGGTAACACCATTTTTGGTCTAGAATACCAGCAGTTTCTATCTCTTGGACGGGTAACAGGTGAGTGGTATCTTCTAGGATCGAAAAGAGGTAAATTTTGCCAAGTCTCCTCTGTTTTTGTTGGTCGGCTGCTTTTTCATCTAAAAAAAATTCAGAGTGTCAGCAACTAATCATATAATAGGTATCTAATGTTTATATATCATATCGGAAGCCTTAATTTAGAGGACGAGAACTCAGTAAAAAGGATAGGTCAGGGCATCTACACTTATACAAATATATTACGTTAAATCATATTATTCCATGTTTTAATAAAATTAATTTACCTTGATCGTTTTTCTGTAGTTGATACGTCCCACATACGAGAACATGTCGAAATGGATCTACAGGGCACCACTCCACAGAATCCGCACTGTAGCCCGCCAGCCATTTGAATTTAGTATTCCACGTAACCGCCATTAATGTAACTAGAAATATTTTTTATATTTTAGATATTTTTACCATTGTCAAGTATAATTAAAGGCAGGAGTTCGAGGTAATAGCAATATAGTGCTTCAGTTGAAAACATGTCTAATATTTTAAGAAATCGTTCCCTTGGCTGCTAAAACAAATGCAAATGAGGGGAAAACAGAGTAGCATATTATTAAGATAAGTCAGCAAAGTGAGGGAAGTGCATAAAGATAAAAAAAGTCACAATATTATCCACACTAGAATATTTACGCTTTTAATACAATCTTCCAAAAAGAACAAAACGGTATGCTGTGTTCCGCCACCTACTTATGCCACAATAAGCAGAAAGTGAAGTGATATTATATAACTGACTGTTTACTAGGCATTCGTGGCGGAGTTGACTATAAACGTGATGATTTTAGATTCGATCCGCGCTAAATTTGAAGAAGTATTTTCAAAGTACGGCGTTAAATTCTGCAACTTAACCCGCAATGTCTTGAGTCCGAGCGCAAAGCAGAAAACGGCCCTTTTAATGTCACTTCTTACAAGGTTCTATTAAATAAAATACGATAGATACATAAAAATAATATAGTAAAATTGTTAAGTAAACTTCTTTTGATTAAAAGAATTTTATATTTAGTTGTGTAACCTTGTTTTGATTAAAAAATATAATATTAAGCCGTCAGTAATTTATGTACATAGGTACACAATATGTATTGGTCCTTCGAGCGTAACCGAAATAAAACTTCGATAAAATATTTTAAATCCATTTATTAATAATTAATAATAAAAAATAAGTCCATACGGGAATAAATATGGTATACTATCGCGTCATCGCGCATTACCAACATATATATCTCGATTCACATTTTAACACACAATACTAATTTACTAAAATTTGTACTGTTTTATGGTTCATCACTTACAAATTACATTGATAACTACAAGAAAATTGTCAATAATAGATTTTAGCACAAAATAAAAGTTTAAGCCATCCAGTATACATTCAAGTCAAAATTCATTTAATTATTAATAATAATTAAAATTATGCATTATTTTTCCATATAAATAAACATATGTAGAGGAAAATCTAATATAAAAAATATCAATTGAAATGGACTTTAAGTATAACATTAGTAAGTACGCTAATAGTTAATGGTAACTTACGTTATATTAAAAGCTACTTCGTAATTTCTTCTTAGACTAATTACTATCTATTAAGTATACTTCAACGGCAGTTGGACTTGTATTTTTGACTTTACTTTTTGTGTATGGTTTGTATGGCAACATTGCTAAGATATGGAATGCTCTTTTATTTTGTTTTTTTTTAAATTATATATATATATATAATACTCATAGTTTATTTAATTCACTGAATTATTTTGTTTATTTCAAATCTTGCAATGTCGCCAAATTATTAAACATGACAGAATTCTTAACCGACTTGACTAATGTGGATTAGCCTATAAAAATAAAATTATATACAACTTAACACTACTAAATAATAATTACCAAAAATGATGAGCACATATTTTTCTTAAAATCTATAATATCCTAAAATTGAGGTCATGCACAAGGCCTTAAACATTTAAATTTAATGTCATCTGTGGGGACAGGGTCCATCATTTACTTTTATATATATTTTGTTAATTTGACTAAATATTCCGTGTATTAAATTACTCTGCTTTTAATAATGTATTTATAATTTTTGTTCAGATTTGCTGAATTTCAACTAAATGTGAACCCTGTTTAAATTGGATTAACATACATAATTATCACACTATTGTTTTGACATTTGTCATATTTTCTACAATATGACAAATCTCATTGTGCACAGATTATGGCTAAATTAGTATCTATTCTTTTTATTTATTTGACTAAAATCTACAGCACATTGCAGAATTTGTAACAGCCATTTTGATAAATGAGCAATTTGTTTTTTTATAAAAAAAATATAATTTGGCCAATACTTATTTCTGTATTCCTATATCATTATATAGAAAGCTGTTCATAAGAATATTAAAAATATTATATTTTTGCATTTGAGGTAGATGTTCACAATAAATGTTGTTCACAGCCTGTGTTCAATCAAAATCAGTAGACTAAACATTTTCTTTTAAAACAAGGCTAAAATACGAAAATTTATGTCACAAGCAAATCATTGTCATTAATTAATTGAGTAGTGTTATTGCTAAAACATTTTTAGAAATATATATTATATTGTCTTTCTTATATAGTTGTACTGAATTTTTATAATCATCATACATTTATCATCATGATTGGCACATTGATGTCTTTTTCAGTTTAATGCTACATACTGTGTTACCAAAGCAAATGAATGAAAATAATTGACATCCCAACATATTGATTGTACCTACATGACTGTTCTACAATGAGTTTGATTTTTTTTATGTATTGTGTTTTTGTATCATAACTGATACTTATTTTGATTGAATAACACTACTTAATTAACATGATTTACAATCTAATTCCACCAAGTATCTTCACGTCTGAATTGTTTGTATTACTTTAATTTTGTAACTCACAACTGCCAATATCCTTATTAATCTTTATCTTAACACTAATAAAAATATGCAAGATTTTATATTTATAGAATTAAGTATACTTTTGTAAAGCGGATAGTTGTCTCTTTGGGGACCTGTTTAAATTTTGACCTTAAATAAAATATGACCATAAATACCTATATAACTCCATCTTAAATTGAAAGTGTATTTCACACAATTATTTTCTTTATAAATTTAATGTCTAAGTACCCTGGATTTTATATTTGATTTTACTCTAACTTTTGCTTAAGTTTTTCATATATTGTTTTAAAAAATTAGAAACATTTAAAAATATCCTTTACAAATAATAGATATCCACTATTATTACTATAATTTTGTTTTCTGTGACTTGTTTTGTATCAATGGTGCCTGTGTATAAAACTATAAACAATGTTTACCGTATATGCTCCTATCATCAATGAGGTACCTAAAATTGACTGAGGTATATGACTGAAATGTTTTACTGTCGCGCAGACCTTTCTGTCTCGATGAGACACTCTCTAACTAAAATACGAGCATGGACAATGCCTCTTTTTAGTCTTTCTGCAGAACTGCGACTTCCTGAGTAACTTGGTCTAACTTCTTTGCCCATTTCTTCAATGACTGCTAGAAGTTGAGCATATTTGGACATGCTGTCCTTGTCTTTATCCTTGCCATTCGACGATGGTGACGACGCAGGGACAGAGGATATGGTCGCGTGACTATTACCTCCGAGAGCTAAATCTTTATGAGAGTTTTTCCCACTCATAGGTATCGCTGTCACTGTCACATCGCTTAACTTTGATTCTACAGCCTGAATATCCATCGCTTCCATATCACTGAAACAAGCATTTTTTTTTGTAATAAACGTTACTGAAATAAACAATGAATCAAAGTAAGACTTACCGAAATAAATAAAAAGTGATTCAAAATTTCGAAAAACACATAAACTTTGTTGACGATCACGTAAATTAAACAAGCAAGATAAATAATACGATGGAAATGAGAATGATAGTCAATTTAGGACATACCCAACACGATCGCCTTCAGCCTTCTTCAAAGACAGAAACTTGATATAACGGCCCGTATATGTGTTACTCAAAACGTGTACAGTTAAAAGAAATGCTGGAATGTGTTAATTATAACGTAAATGCAAATGAATTTCATAAATAAAACCCGTATTTTCCAAACAAGATCGAAATTACCACATTGACACAAGAAACATGATCACAGATAATATTATTTTATATTGCATATTCATTAAATTTTTAGTTACCTTTAACACTTAATAATGTTAACCAAAGTTTAGGTAAAAAAACACAAAATATAATGATATAAAAATTATTACATATGACCAAAGTGAGATTTATGTTAACGTTGAATAGCATAAATAAAAAATATTTTGTTAGTGCTGTATGATTGAATTTTATGACGAAGACAATAAAATGGCGTCACTACTCAAGTTTCCATTTGACATGTCATATGTCAAATCAACTAAGAAGGCAAATCGCTTCGCTGGAGTCGAAAATATCGGTTCTGGTATATTTTTTTCTCGCATTTTGAAATAATTTATATGCACATTGAACTAACATAGTCAAATGTTCTCGTATCAAATTTCATGACGAAAATAAAATATCGCATCGCTTTCTCTTACGATGTATTTTTTTGAATTGATCAAATGAATGTAAATAATAAAACAATAAGTGGTCGGTGTCAAGTGATATCTCCGCCTACAGCGGCCAGGATCATTATGCGATTAGTGAGGTTGGTCAGTTGAGGGGAGAACAGGATGTCTGGGGAGGAGCGAGCGTCTAGACCGAACTCGCTGGTCCTGGAAGCGCCGGCGCCCGAGCGTGAGCCCTTGCGCTTCGATGTCCAGCTAGTTGGAGCCCCCCCGGAAGTCGAGCAGCTTGTAAACAATATTAAACAAGTTGCTGAAGACTTTCTCTATCATTGGAAAACTTTTCCAATTGGTAAGGTTTCTATATGTATTTCAACGATTTCATATGAATATTTATATTTTTAATGAGATTATAACATAAACATGATTATAAATTTAAAATAATATATAAACACCCACCACATATATTTACCATATTATATAAAAATGATATTTTTATACCTATAATTTATTTAACTGTAACTTAGTAATTTCATAAATGATCACAACTAACAACAAGCTAAGCTAATATAACTTAAACAGAATATATTTCATTTCTTAAAGATTAAACTTGAATAGTACAATGGTAGTTCATGACAAAGGCTTATATATAACAAAGAAGAATATTTCAGCTAGCACAAAAGAGTTTCTTAGACATTCATGAAAAATTACTAGTAAGTTATAGCTTGCTGACAATAATCTATTATCATAATAACAATTGAAGAGATTTTTATGTTCATAAAATCCATATTATGTTTTATGTAGAACAATTATAATGTTTCATCATTTGTTTTCATGAACTCAATGATACTCCTCAAGTGGGGATTGAACTCACAATCATTGTGTTTATGGTCAGAAGTTTTTGCGCTGTGCCTCAATGGCCTTTCTTAACATAAAAAAAATATTATTATAGTATATAGAAAGATAAATTTAAAGTAAAAATAAAAGTATTTTCCATAAAATAGTAATTGAACCAGAATCTTTTTATCATTATGTCACTAATGTTATACATTTTATATACTCAACTTGATCTCAATTAGATACAAAAAACTATATTCTCTATTGGTTAATGATTTTTCCTTTAGAAAATAGTTTGAAACTTAAAATTACTTAGATGGCTTAATTAATTATCAAACTTTAATTGATTTTTTTTAACTTTTATCAATTTGTAAGCATAAAGTACATATCTGGTCTGGTTGTGCAGCAACAGTGTCTGACTGTAAAAACTTTGCTTGTTTGTTCAATTCCCATTCGTTGCAATGAATTGTATTCATTTCCTTTATCTGAGAAGACAAATCCCAACTCATAAGTCCACTGCTCCTCACACAATATCTCACCCTACCCTGTCACTTAGAGGTAACATCTTGAGGCTGAGAAAAAAATGTACACATTTTGGTAGCATGAAAATATCTATATAGATATAACTTTAAACATCATATTTTTATATATCTTTGTCTCTCAGTGCTCCCCCAGTCAAGATTCTCGGGCCCAGGTAATCGACCATCCGATATAATAGTCCCGCCGCCATGCGACGAACTCGACGCGGCGGCACTCGACGCGGGCGTCGAACCCCATCCCCTTTCACCCAAACAACTACACTCTATTAGAGAAAAGGGGTAAGTTTTTATATCATGTGTGTGTATGTATGTTTGCATATAATATTATTATAAGCTTTCGCTAAAATTATAATTGTTTATTATACTTATAATATTTTTTCTTGTACATTAAATAATATGAACATTAACTTTGTGCTTATTATTGATTATATATCGGATAAAACTTATTATGTTTTGGATATCAGTATTTGGATTTGTGAAATACCGTATTTATTTTAATATAATTTACATTACATTTTAAATTGATACCTCAATACTTATGATACATTATAAAGCTATAATTTGTTTGATTAAACACCCTCAATCTCAAAAATACTGATTGGGATTTAAAAAAAATATTTTATGTTGGATAGCCCATTTATCGAGGAAATTTTTGAACTTTATTTTTTAAATTAATATTTCAAAACCCAAGAGCCAATTTTTTAATTATAAAAAACAAAATTAATATTTCACTCTCAATTCTTAAACTAAAAACGCGACACAAGCCCAAACAATTTATTCAAATTTATAACACTCTACTGACACTAAAATTGTGCCCTAGTTTTATAATCATACGTACGGAGGGATTATAGCGCGTCTCTTGCATTCATTTCTCGTTTGACAATGGCGAACGAGCTTTTTGATCCTTCGCCCCCGTTAACTTCAATTAACGTTTACACAACGCTCTGTGTTTGTTGGTTAAATTGTTGATCAACTTTTTGATGTTACTTCAATTTGTGAAATGATATCGATGAACGTGGCGCGGCGTTGAGTTACGCTATGCAAGACGCAATGGTTTCAGTATTCAGCGGAGTGGGGAACGGAAGTGTCTCATTGGGAACGGAGTGTCTTAATACTAGTTCCCTAGATTCTTTCAGCCAGCTCTGCTATGTGCGGAATGTAGCGTATAGCTAAAATTAAATATGTACATAGAAATTGAAAAGAATCTATTTATATTAAATATTTGTTTTCTTTTAGTTATACTTAGCTGCACAATGAAATGTCGGTTATAATCATTGATTGAACTTTAATAGACGTCTTGAAGTGCAGCTAAAACTGTCGAACTCACTCGAAGTCTAACTTATCTATTACATATAATTAGGAATTTTAATATGAAAATATAAAAAAAAATTATAAATATGAATTTTAAATTGTTATTGTGATACAAAAAATATAATTTTAAATAGACCGTAAAAATAAGTAAAATCTTATAATAAAAGCGTAACATATTCGATAAGCTACTAAAATATATAAGGTCGACAGTACTTCATTTACATTATATAGCTTTTTGAACTCCTTCCAATGTCATAGATATATTTTCTATGTATTTATATTTAGTTTCGCGCTTTTTTCCCCTATAGAAGGATAGGCAGAGAGAACTGTATTAAGGCACTGCTTTTTCCATTGTTCGTCAAAATTGGAAAAAAGGAAAATAATTCAATCCTACCAATGGTGATCGAACCCATAACCATCATCATATTTACAAAAAATGGTCTCAAAATAATATATTAACATTTTATTATATATATAAAAAAAATTATGGACCATATTATTTATAAAAAGTATCTACTTCTATACGCGTTTTTTTCTAAAACTAAAATGCCAAATTAAAACTGTAGCTTTTATTTGCTGACGTTACTACTTTCATGGAATTTATTATCTTCTCTGTAAATAATGATTATGTAATACATATATATCACAACATGGCATTGATTGATTAGTTCAATATAAGATTACCACTGTATCGGTTACGTATTGCAATTTATATTAATACTAGCGATTTGTTCGCGGCTTCGCCCGCTAAATCACGGAAGTATTTGTATATGTGCGGCTTCGCTCGCTTAAGTTAATTTTATATTATATCCAAAGCAATATATATTTTTTACAAAAAGAATTCTATGTCCCTTCTAATACATCTAAGAATATGTTTACAAAGTTATATGATAATCGGTTTAGTAGTTTTGGCGTGAAAGATCTTTGTGATTAAGTGTGAAAGTGATTATAATTTATGAATGAAAATTGCATCTCAAGATCTTAGAATTGAGAGCGCCTTATAAAAACGGGCCTAAGTTTCCCAAACTCAATAAAATGTTTGGTCATTAAGAGCGATAACAACCAAAGTTATGAGAAGTTAGTCGAAGGTCGACTTGAATATTTAGTTTTCTCAGAGCCGAAGAAACAACTATATGTATTTGGCTGAAACTGAGACTGTATGAGATTTTGTTTTTTGTTCTAAAATTACGTTCTAGATATTAATCTGTATAATTATGTTTTATAGTAAATATACATTACATACAACATATTATAATATATTATTTATAAGACATTTTTCATATATTAGTTTTCATTTTAGCCATTAGAATGAAAAAACATGCTTTACAGTTAGCGTTCATATAATAGTTTATTATCATACATTTTTCTCTCATAAGCTTGCTCAAGGACAGATATAAGCCGAAGAAGCTAAATATTAAACAGTTGGATTCCATTCGTGAAAGGGGGTACGTTACCCTTGCCTTGTCTCTACGTTATATTTTTGTGTAGGTACCCTCCAAATGCACTGACGCCAATGAAATGTTAAATTTCTAAATTATCAACTTACAAATTAATATTAAATATTAATTATGACCTGGTATCATGTTTTACAGTTGAAAGTATTTTTTTACACCTCAAATACAGACAGGCAGAAAAGGCAGGCTGTCATTCTTCATCACTTTCATTCCTCATTTTCTTTTTTTAAAGATTTTGTATGTTGGTTAAGGGAACCCGTTGAATATCCTGCACCTATATCCTGCTGGAGTAGGCAGAGAAAACCTAGTGTTAAGTCATTCCCTATTTCCACCCGAATTGAGCTGAAGGCATTGCATGTTGAGTGGTGGAAATAACCGCCGCACTTTGTCTCGACACCAGAGCGGGAAGGTAGAAAATATTTAATGCTTCCTCGAGTGGGACTCGAACTTACAACCTGCCGCGTTTACAATTACACGTTTGTGTACCTGCAACACGATTGACCACGATAATAAATATTTATTTTGACAAAAAATATATTCAAAAAAATTGGAGCGTCCACTTTTACTGCTCTGCCGCCCGCAGACACTTCAGGCTCTATTTCAGTTTAGAATATTTATTACAGCGTTATATTACGTAAGTATTTATAATACTTTTATCTTTAAAAATTTGGCTTCGAGATTAAATAATCTAGAAATCGTTTATATTTGTAATATTCATACAATCGATTTATATATAGACAGAACTATAAAGCCAAATAATTTTTATTATATTAATGAATTAGGACGTAACAATACACTGACACTAAAAAAAGAAAACAAAAGCTAAAAAAGAGAAAATAAAGTGACATCTAGATATCCCTCTGCCTGTCCCGCAAAACGGAGACCTGCGAAATCAGAGACAAAAAAATAGAGAAGAAAAAGTATATATTTCAATTCAATTAATTGATATTTATAATTATAAATACCAATTGGTCTGACATTGGCGACAGTGTTCTACATACATAGCATGCCCCACCCACATTCGCGCCTTAGAAGCTTTTTATTCTGTGTGTATTTTTATATCCCTTTGCATTCATCTAATAGTAGACGCATTCCATCACTCGAAATAATCTCTTCCAAAGTCTAGGCATGATATGGCATCGTAACTCAAAATAAGCACTTATATATATTATATAGTATTTATCATAAGACAAAGGAATACTAACAAAATAGGAACTATACAATAGCTGCCTTCTGGCAATACGTGCCCTGATTAAATATATTTCGGTCAGAAATTTATTTTATATACTGTAGGTTCGTATTTTTAAATATTTTTTTTTTTGTATGATATAGCATAGTTTAGCCGCAACTTTGCGGTAGATTTTTTAAATAACACATTTTTTTGTTAATTTTAGTTGGCCTATATCGTGTTAAGTGATGTTAAACAACATTAAAATATTCATTTTTTGTAATAATTCTAACATCTATTTGGAATGTAAAATTAAATTAATATAAATATCGTTATAGCGAATTCGAAGTACCATCAAGACATTTTCCCGGACAAATCCACGTGTGGCGTGTCGCTGGTTGGCTGCAGAGGGGTAGAGTGAGAGCTCGGGAGGAGCTCTACTGCCACATAGCTAGAGCTATCGCCCTCGTCGTGGTGGTGTCGAGAGATAGGCTTCTGAGAGATGAGCCGCTGTCCCTCATTGCTGGTGCGAAGGCGCTTATGCAAGGTTTACATAGGTAAGATAGTAGTCTCACCTACTTATTTAAAATGAATCTTAGATTTTGCTGCCTTTTTTAATTATTATTAATTATATATTTATACCTTCTTATAGACTGATTGACTTAATATTTGGAATGCCGTCGCTTGAAGCGCGTGATCTAGAGAAGAAAATACGAGAAGAGCGCTCGCGATATCTCGTTGCTGAACTTATATGTAAGGTGGGTGTGATTTTGTGAATATATCACTATTTTACTTTAGAAGTCTAAAAACATGGTAAACGATGACAGTCTGATGATGATGATAATGATAACGATTTTTTTTTTTCATTAACAGGTAAACGTTCTAACTCGCTTTTACTATTGTTCTTTTAATACATGTAGCTAACTTTGAATAGAAAAGAATCGACAGTCATTTTATTATAATATTGTTTTAATACGTTCAAAAATATCTATTCTTAAAATGAATTACTTCATAATTTCAATTTGGAAATGGAATTTTGTAAAATAGGTCACATTTCCTAGTACATTTTTCGTGACTTTCGAATTAGGTCACTTTACTGCTTAGCGTGCTTTATATTAATGGTAGGTATATATTTCGGGCCTTTGCTACTTCATTATTAGAATTTATCATATTTTGTTAGTTACGCAGAGGGAACCTAGTGTCAATACACTACACCCTTACTTTCCATCTATTTTGTACATATCTTAGTGAGCTGTTAATTCAAAGTAGCGTTTTGTCTTGCTACATCTCTACAAGTATTCTTCTGAGCTGGGATTGAACTCGCAACCATCACGGACAACGTCGGACGTGCCGTTCCTTGAATTTAGATTTTCTGGATTCAATTCGGTATAGCGGTAAAGAATTTTATGGAAAAAATATGTTAAAATTTTTATATTTCCATAGAATACCCTACCAAAATATACGCGACTACTAGGGTTAAATACTTTCTTTTGAAAAATATCGATCTATTTCAGCCGGAAAATCAAGAAGATATAGCAGCGCTCGCCGCGTGGGTGAACCTCGCGATGCGGCGCGCCAACAGCGAGAGTAGAGATATCAGAGATAATTCTCGGGCGGTGCCGAGGATACCGTATTTGTATACGACGCCACAGAGGACTCAGGTTTTTATTTCTTTACTTATATAATTTTATTCATAAATATTGAATGTGCTAGAAATGTTTTAAAACACAATATCACTATACTCTACATTTCGCATGTATTTAGTACTAGCTAAATCTTAAGTTTTGCCTTAACTGAGAATTAAACCCTGAGCGCCTGAATCATCGTCCGGTCGTTAGCATTCACTGAGTCATATGTGGACAGAACATATGATAAATAATTCATTTTAAATATTTGATCATTCGATATTATTAAAAATCTCTATGTTACGTTACTATGTTCCATTATGTGAAAAAAAACTGATTAATCTAATCGAATCGTTCGTTCGGGCGAAACTTAACGTCTCAAAATACGGTGGTACGTGGGAAATGAAGTATCTTAACACTAATTCCCTCAGCCTACACTGCTATATGTGGGTGAACAGGGTGAAGGTATATAAAATAATACCTATAAATTTTAAAACACCATCTACTTCCCAGGTGGACCTCCGTCTCTACAGACGTGACATTCTTCGTCGGGCGGCGCCCTTTCTTCAAACCATACTTGAAAGAGAATCGAGGGGTTGGTTCTTACACTTCCGCGAACGAAGAGCTGCCCTGTTGGCCAGTCAGAAAATGCCTTTGAAGGATATTGAAGAGGTGGGTGTTTTTATAAGAGATAATTTAAGTTTATTGTAAATATTACATTAAGAAAAAGACAATATATAGAAGCTTAAATTAACACGTGGCAGCCTCATTTCTACAACTTATTTCTTAACAAGATCATTATATACGGGACTTTGTATAAAAAAGCACACTAAGGCGTAAAAAGTATTACATCATACTAGTAAAATATACATACATAAAAAATATTTATTAAAAACACAAAAGGAAAAAATAAGCCTCATAATTCAAAAGGATTAACAGTACAGACCTATTTAACTTTTACTCCTTGCTCCTTGGAAATTTTGTTCCCGAGTGAACAATGCACAAAAGTTCAGAAAACCTAACTTCAAGGAAGCCACTACACATTGGCCACACTATGTAGCACTCTTTATGAAAACTTTGTGCCCGAAAATTGTGGAGATGAAAGAGTATAAAATTTGTCTCAGTTATAGCTTATATATAGAAGGAGTCTAAAATGTAGATATTTTTTTCAATAATAAGGTAAAAAAAAAAGATTAAATTAATAAAAAAAAGAAACATATACTACCACATTAATATGTTTGACAAAACAAACTTTCACAGAACAGGTTGCCATAGCAACGCCAGCACTTGACAAAGACCCCCACAGGAAGTAACGCATAAAGCAACAAATATGTTGCCATGGCCACGTCAGTACTAAACAAACCCCCTCCCCCCACAGGAGGTAAGCGCGGCTGCGATGCGCGAATACGTGTCGCGCGTGTGCGGCGCGGTGCTGGCGTGCGAGCAGCTGGCGGCGTTGGGCCCTGCGCTGCCGGACCTGCTGGCCGCGCAGCTCCGCGCCGCCGTTATTGTCAACAGGTATATGTTGAGAAATAGAAGAAGTTTATCATTCGTGTGTTTTCTACTATACGTGACACTGGCAGAATATTTTGCGCCTGTCATCGCAAAATCAGGCCATTAAAAAAAAAAAAAAAAAGTAGAAGAAGTTATGTTAGTGTCAGACTTTCTTAGAGACATTATATTTTGCGTTAAGTGTCACTAAGTTTCTAAATGAAACATCAACAAATGTCAGCTAATGGATGTTATGCATATGCTATAATGAGGCCTGTTATGGCGCTGGGGCACAATCATGTGACTGTAAACGCGACAGGTTGGTTCGATTCCCACTCGAAAAAATAAAGTGTTCAATATTTGCGTATCTTTGCTCTGGTGTCGAATCAAAGTGCGACGCCACTCAACTCAAAATGTGTTCAGAATTAGTCGAAAAGTAAAAGTGTGCACTCTACCCTGCTACACGGGGAATACGGCGTAAACCTGAAAAAGAAAATAAAATTCTACCCTTATATGACACAATAGATTTATGTTTCGAACATTCCATTGACAGTATGGCGCTATCGCACAACACTACGGTAACGTCTTTATAAACTCATTTCATCTCCTCAGAAGTAAATCAACAAAATTATATAAATTTACCCAACTTCACTTGCTAAATCAAAATTATCCATTTCATTAACAGAGCGGAAGAAGGCGTACGACGCAAACTCGAAGCTGGCCTATCAACAGCCGAGGCCCGCATCAGGGCTTCCCATCCCATAATATCGCGGGCCGATGCGTGGCGCAAGGAGAAACTGGCCGCAGCGGCCCACTCCCTCCGCAATGAACTCCGCTGGGCGGGCATGGAGGACGCGGCCAATGCTATGCAGGGGCACAAGCTGCCCCAGCATAGATACTTCTTGTTGAGGGACCTAACCTTCTTGAGGGATAGGGAGCCGTTACTTATGAAGGTACGTAGTGGTGCTGAAAGGTTATGTTGTCCTGGTATTTGTGTTGTTAGTATAGAGGTTAGATAGGTTTATTTTTGAGCGTCACGCTGTATCCCGCATATCGCAGGGTAGGTAGATGGAACCTAGTGTTAAGAGACTCCGCTCCCCACTATTTGCCATGAAGTCGCTGCTACCCCCTCATGAATGGACTATTATGTCAATTTACTGAGACCTGTGGTCTCGTGCAATAAAAGTACAATCTTTATTTTTTCACAAAAGTATAAGACCTAAAAAAATACAAAAAGCATCGAAGGTCAATAAAAACTGTTATGTATGCCTACTTGTAAGAAATAAATGTTAAATATTGTTTTACAGATGTATCTTTAAATTAATTATTATTTTAAAAAAATATTGATTATCTTTCGTACTCATATAAAATAGGAGCTACGCGCAGCAAAAACACCAACCCGCGAGTTCATATGGTCAACGCGCATCTGGTTACCCCAGAACTGGGAGATTCACCGACATTTTAGAGGACGATCAGAACGGATACCGACAGTGATTAGCACCAGAGCCACTAACATCGTGACCCCCCGGTCTGACCCCTCGCAGCCCGTCTTCCTCGCGAATGTAGAGAAGACCAGGGCGACCACTACCAGGTGGCCTGGCTGGAGACTGCTTAATTTGGCTCATAGGTATGTGTAATAAATAAATTCACATATTTTTTCTGTGGGAAGTATATGTAAATGTACTATAAGACCATATATGTAGTGTAATAGAGAAAGAGAACCTTAAATTAAAACAGTCCATTAACATTCACTGACATTACCTATAATGTGGGTTTTTATTAAAAATTAAATTTATTCTTATTTGTATGTATTTATTTTTATTTATACTTATTTCTATTTAACAGAACCTGGTGCTGGGCGTGGAACCTGATGTTCCTCCTAGGTGTACTAGTGCCGTGGTGCTCGCCTCTCTCGTTACGCACCTTGCTCTGTGTTAAGCCCTTTGTGCCGGATCTTGAATTATCTCAGGTGGGTGGAATTATCAATATTTGTAACCGTAGTTATTATTTGCTTAGTTGCTGACATTCAATCTAAAGTATTATATTTTTGTTGTAAGCAGATTAGGTAAGATATTTTTTCTTTTACACAAAGGGTAGAGGCTGCCGTGGCGCAGGGGCACGAGGGAGTGACTTGCACGCGACGGTTGTGTATTATTTATTAATATTTTATTTCTTCTTTCTGAGCGCCAAGAGAAAAGTCTGGCGTTGAATTCGGCGGAAAGTGGGGAACAGAGTATCTTAACAGTAGATTCCCTCTCCCTACTATTTTATATGCGGGATACAGCGTGAAGCTGATTTGCTGTTATGCTATTTATTTTACAAAGGGTATAATTATCTTGTTAAAAACTTAGTTTTTCATATTTTTTAATTTCATATATTTTGAAACGGTTTTAGGTGAACGGAACTCTATTCCCGAAGCGTAGCAGCGAAACGCAGACTATGTGGTCAATGTTACTGAAGTTGTGGCGACATATATCCAAAGAGAGAACGCGATTTGAAACAGAACCCGATACAGGTTATATATGCATAATAATATGTTTTATTGTGTTAAAATTCTTAATTTTAAATAATTGGTGAATGAGGGAACGGACGATTATTTAAATTGTTTAGTTTGGGCTGAAAGCGAAGGGCGGAATGTATTGATACTAGGAACTTCTATATTTTAGTCGTTATAGAAACATTAATATTAAAATACAAATAGTTTTTGATTTTTATATATAATCCGACCTATCAAATGTGGGTTCAAAAGGACAAAATTAAATAGAACAATATAAAAAAAATTATAAATGAAAAAAAAACATTCAAAATATTTATTAACCTATTCTTCCAGGTCTCCTCGGCAAAGGTCTAAGCAGACAAGCGAATCGTCTCTGGAACTACGGTCTGATAGGTGGTCTGGGCTCCGTACTGCTGTTACTGGTTTTCCCGCTGGTCACGCTGGCGGCCAGCGTGCTGTCGCTGATCGCCGCTGTCAGTGTGCCGCTGTGGATGTTGCCTGTCACGGTGGTGATGCACGCCGGGTTCGCGGTGGTGTATGACCTGGACTGCCCCAATCCGGGGAGGGTTAATAGGTAGTTAGTTTTTTTTGCTTCACAATATATCCCAAATAAGGCAGGGGAGGCAGCTTGAAACTAGTATATGTGTGTTAAGGACATTCCAAACTTCATTTTCCACCGAATTCTGCAAGCGTCGTTGTGTTTTGAGTGGCGCTGTCTATACCGACGCTAAGATATGAAAATATTAAATATTTAATTTCCTCGAGAGGGAATCGAACTCACAACCTGTCGTTACAGTCAGTACAGATTACAGTCACACACAGGCACTGCCTCTGCCTTTCGCCACGACTGGCCTCCAGGTAAATGCTATTTAGTGTTTAGTTTTTTATATGGCTGTTTATATTTTAGTTCTCTCGTAGAGAATCTTTATGAACATTCCGTTCTATTTATAATGCCGATTTTTGCCGCCTTTAGCGAAAAAAAACGTGAAATTTCATCATTTTACAAACATCAAACATCTTTTGTTTGTATGTTCTAATAAGATTTATAATTTTCATGTCTTCAGATGGTTTGCTTTATGTGAAGCGTTAATATGGCGTATCGGGCTACTCGGTCTCGTGCAGCCAGTACTCGCGTTCATTGTGGCCATTTTCTTGTGTCCTCTGGCATCAATTATACTTCTTGTTGGTAAGTATACGGCTATTTCATTTATTTTTTAGTGCATTTGGCCTCCCCAAGTCCAGTAACAACAGCACATCTCTAATATATTTGTAATTTTACGTATCAAATTAGCATATGCCGACAAACTTGACTCTTACAAGATGTAAAACGTTCCGACTGATCTACAATCCTGTAGTTATTACGGAACCCTCTTTCTATATTCCGACTCCAATCATGAGATCGCGAAATTACGGAACGCTTTTTGCGTCCGACTTGCACTTACCTTCTCTTAACCTCTCCGTCAATGTCGCTCTGTTCGTAACCCGTCTCGCACTTAATTAACCATTACGTTCTGCAGTCGGCGTGCCGTGAAATTAAGGAACCTTCGCTATCCGTATCCGACTCGCGCTAAACCACTCTGTCCCGCAGGTGGCGTCTCGTGGTGGTTAGTCCGCGGCGCGTGGGAGGCGCTGGCGTGGCGCGCGCTCATAGTGCGTGCGGCGCGCGTGCCCGCGCACGACTCGCGCTACTGCCACCGCGTGGCCGGGCCCGCGCTGCACAGCTACGCCTGTTATCAGATAAGGTTTTAAAGTTTACTTATATTTTTCTTGTTGCTTTAAGCTTTTTCTTCTTTTCTCCACACATTGCAGGAATATTACGCAGCAGAGCTCAATGTGACACTTTGCTACTATGATGTTGTCAAAGCGGAAAGATGAAGTGCCTGCGTCTCTAAATCTCTGTTTGTCTCTGTCTAATAATACAAATATTAAGAGAAATTTTAACAATTTCCAAAAAAGTATTCTCTACTATACAAAATAAAGGTCGATTTTCAATTCGTTTTACATTTTCAAATGTGATATTCTAAACTGACAATATATATTTATTGTCTTTATAATATTTTATATTAATTGATAATATATGATATTTTTATGTATGTGATACAGTGCAGCGCAGGCGCTGGCGGCGGTGTGCGCGCGCGGCGAGCTGGAGGCTCTGGCGGCGTGGGCGGCGGACACAGAAGCGGCCATCGAGCGCCCGCTGCGCGACTACAGACACTTTGTCGACGCTTGCTTCGGACCGTTCTCTGTGCAGATTGCTAAGGTATTGGCATTATTTAGTGATTTATATGTACATAATTTAATAGTTATTTATTATTTTCTGTGACAAATATATATAAATTTTAGAATACAATAAAAGTAACATTTTCTTTATATAGATATAAGATTGGTTGTTAATATTAGATAATGCAATATTAGATAAGTGCTCACATAGATATTTAAGTCATCTAATGTTTTTGTATATGTATGATTTGTGCATATCAATGAAATCTATTAGTAATAACACTTTTTTTACATAACTCTTTACTATCAATAAAAAATAGCACTTCAATTTCATAAATTAACAATACACTCTGCTATAACAAACAATATTTAAACTGAAGTTAGCTGTAGGTGACTGTGTAGTTTGGGTTATATTTTTATTTCTTACTTTTGATTATTTCCATCTCAAATCCAAGCCTAACCCCAAAGCAACCACGATACATTGTCCACTCTACAATAACTATAAAATCAATATATTTGTATGGCAGACCGGCGCCTACAAACAAATAGAGAAAGAGTGCGGCGAGCTCGTGTGGTCGGCGCGCGAGAAGCTGGCGGCGAGGCGGCGTGACCTCGCGCTGCCGCTCACAGACGCGGCACGCGCGCGCGTGCGCATGCTGCCTAACGATCTGAGGGTAATTCATAGCTAGCATATCGATGTGTCGGTTTTTTAAATAATTTCTTATCATACGTATTATTTGTATTTGATAATGTAATAATAAAAAAATAAAATAAAAAAGAGCCCGGATGAAGACGTGTTTGTATATGTGTACATGATATAGTATTAATAATTAAAAAAGCTACCACATGTAAACAAGATTGGTAGATAGGTAATTGTAAACGCAAATAGTAACTAACGCAATTTATATTTAAATAAAATAAATAATATTCGACCCAGAAAGCGGTGCACGCGTCGGCGGCGGAGCTGTCGCGACTGTGGGGCGCCGCGGCCCGTGCGGACGAGTGGTGGGCGGCGCGCGGCCTCGAGCCCGCCGACTGGCACGCGCTCGCCGCCAACACGCTCGTGGAGGTACATAATGTCTATCTGTAATGTTATGAGCATTTAATGTTTTGCCTTGTTTTTTAATGTACCCATAGCCATTCGAGCTGATGACGACCTCGCGCGTAGATACAAATTTTAAAATATTTTCATTTAGACATAAAAAATCCAATAATGTATGGCTACAGGTGTTCGACGCGGAGATCCTGGTGGCGCTCGAGGAGGGCGAGGCGCGCGTGGCGCTGGAGTCAGGTGTAGGCGCGGCGCGCTGGCACGAGCTGGCCGCGCGACACCCTGCGCCGCCCGACGTGCTCGCCGAGCGCGACGACTGGCGTCCCGCACCCGGTGACCACTTATATACCTACACGCACACATGCATGCGGTCATATACATATGAATATTTACATAACATATGTATATGTGCACACAAACATGCTTATGCGTGCGATATTAATCCTTTTGGTTTTTATAATGATCATTTACGTCTATTTGTGCTTGTATTCGTGAACCCGAAGACGTCCAATATAACTATATAAGATATTATGTCGTTCGTATATTTTTAAAAATATCAATTGTTAATTATTATTTTACGTAAACAAAAAATGACTACTCACTTAAAATTTTATCCTACACTATGTTTGTCAATAACTACTTGAAAGTGTCTTTATAGAAATCAAAATTACACACTCCATTCTTAATACATTTTCAATGAACAACTCTTCATATACAATAACAATATATCTGTACATGTCCGACAGGCGTGTGGGGTGAGTGGAGCGGCACGCCGGCGCCGCGCGTGCCTCCCCCCGCGCTGGACGCGGCCGCGTTCAGCCCGCGCCACGCGCACCTGCCGCCGCTGCCCGCGCCGCCCGCCGTCGCGCTCGTGCTGCACAACCGGTACTGGTGCCTGAATGCCTGATCGCCCTGCAGAGGCACTAAGTGTGATTGCAAATGCGACTCGTTGTTCGTTCGATCCCCACTTGTCTCGTCGAGGAAAGGAAATATTTATTTAAATTTATATTTTCATTTCTTCGCTCTGGTGTCTAAGTAAAAACGCGGCGTTCCACCACTCAACATGCAGTGCCTCCTGTATTCGGCGGAAAGGGGGGAACGGAATGTCTTAACTAGGTTCCCTCTGCCTACCCTACTGTGTGCGGGATACAGTGTGTTAATTTTGATTTAATTTTCAATCTCGCTACTATTTTACCCAGCTTAGTGTTGCTGGGGTACGACACCGATAGAAACTCACGACCAGAGGACCTTAACCTTAACGCCTAAAGAGAGATGTGACAAAATAACTTTTAAATTATGCTGGTTCCAGCTCTTAAAAACCTGATTAAACGAAACTCTTGAACCTTATATCAATTGCGTATATTTAGTCTTATATATTTTTGGAAACCGTTTGCTGTATTCTGTATATAAAAATTATGTCAACTGACACAAAGATGCCACCTCAGTCTACCCCAAAACCCTGATTTTTTCCCAATTTTGAATTTCCCAAAAACTCTTATAAAAATATATAATAATAAGCTTATAGATAGCCTTGAGAACCTTGAGTTTAAATTTCATGAAATTATCCTCATTACATACCGAGAAAATAAACTTTAACATCAAGGTATGTTACCCCTATAACTCGTAAGCTGAAAGGGTTAGAGATAAAAAAATTGTGTGTTGCCATTTCAGATGAAAAGCAATACAATTGTATTAAAATTACAAGTTTTAAATTACATAAGCAAAATTGTTTCTACATTAGTTATGTACGGTTCACGTACAGATTT
>FAPJ01006582.1:0-19862 GCA_001485985.1 Heliconius ethilla aerotome | reverse complement strand
TATAATAGCAGAATAGGTAAAAATTATATTACATAATACATTTTAGGTGAACACATTATTTATGCTGTGTCCACAAGCCAGCACTTCATTTGTGGTGAACCCTCGAAGTCAAGAAGCAAGCATTGCGTTAGGCATATACTTCTTACAAAGTGGTCTCCAACACCAAGATAAACTTCTACCATATTTTTTAAAAGTATTAAAATGTCTAACAAATGCACAGTTTGAAGAGCCAGTGTACAAGACCAAGAATAATGATCGTGAGTATATAGATATTTTTAGCTTTATGCTATAGCAAAGGAGCCAGAGGGAACCTAGTGGTAAAACACTCTGTTCCACCCAATTATTGAGCTGTTGTGTATTTAGTGTTAGAACAAAATGCTGCACTTTGTCCTGTTACTGAAGCAAGAAAATGAAAATAATTTACGTCCCCTAGTGAGAAATGAATCCACAACATTTACTTTCAATAAAAAAAATATATATATTGTTTTATATTTGTAAATATACTTTAAAAAATAAGACACAAAATAAATTTAAGCTATTTATTTAACTAATACAAGCTTCTACTAATGTAACACCATTTTCTTTTGATTTTTGATCTGAAACAATATTTTTATATTAATATATAATTCTGTAGCAAAATTTTATGTATGTTTTTCTACAAAATACTTTTTTATTCAGTTATTACTTTTACATTTCAAACAAACAAAGACATTAACTTTCAAACAAGTGGCACACCATTTGTTAGAAAGTGAACATCTACATCATTACCAATTGATAGCTTATCATACATAGCATCCATTAAATGTCTATAATTATTTCTTTATTCTAAAGAAATATAAAAAGAATAACAAACATTTTTGTTTCTATGAACCACCTCCTGCTCCCGCTCCTCCATTGGCACCAAAGCCAAATCCAGCACCTCCTGTGTTTATAAAACAAAATGTATTTACAGTATGGTTGCATACTTGTCAGCTTTAAGTTAGCTGTAGATCCTTGCACAGATTTACCTAACAATTCTCATTGACTACAGTTACATTTTTAATATAACAGTACACTGTTATTAAAAATGTAAGAACAGGTTCACATGTTTTACTGCATCGTAGGCTGATGTGATACTCTTTTCCAGTTCCTTTTTGTTTAAGATATTGAATTTTTTGAGGGGGTTTGGAGGTAGGATTTAGACACATTGTCTTACCAGCGTGGGAAGAGAGTAATATATAAATTGAATATGAATAGTCAGATACTCTACCACTGTTTGGCAATAGTCTCTTAAATTTTAATATATAATTTAACACTTTTTATATATGATTTGTTACGTTTTAAACCTTAAAAGTAAGTCTGACAGTGAAATCAAGATAGAATATTATTAATAAAAAATAACTTACCATTTGCACCTGCTTCTCCATCTCCACCACCAGCTAAAAAAAATAAATATAAAAAGCCTCATGCTGTTCTTAAAATATGTTAAAAACCTTTTTATTGTGTGAAAACAATGATGAATTATAGAAAATAAATAATAAATATCTTTGGTTTTTACAATTTTTACTTTAAAAATTAAATATCATGTAAAAAGTTTTTCTTTAGTCGTCATAATTATAAAAATAAATGCATACCTCCACCGGCACCTGCTCCAGCTTGGAAACCCCCTTAAAATTTAAAGAAACATAATTAATTTTAAGTATATACATAATATCTACTAATATTAATCTACCTACTAATATTATAAATGTGAAGGTTTACTATTGAGGATAAATGATTGCTCTACTTCCATTTAAAAACTTAATAGATAATGAAACTTTACAATAATATAGGTAGGTATAGGATAGGAACAATAAGTAATGAGAGGACAAAGCTGCGTTTGAATTGCTAGTAACTGATATATTTTATTTTAAATGCTTAAATTCTCTTTTACTAGCTTAAAATACAAACCTGAGAAACTAAATCCTAGTTGTCCTGATAATAAAAGCAGATATTGTATTATTGAACATTTTCAAATTATTATAAACAACACAATATGATTATTATTGTTTTTATATTAGTTACTAAGCATTTATAATGTATGTTAACATACCACCGAATCCACCATCAGCGCCGCCACCTCCTAAAAAGTATAAAAAATAATTAAAATCAGTTTTTTTTTCAATTAATATAAATTAATAATATTCTTACTTAGACTTCAATTTACTTAAATTTTAATAATTTTCTAGAAACAAGATAAATGATTAAGAAAAATTTAAAAGTGGCTTTTTAAAATAGTAGTATGCCAAGGCAAATTAGTTTCCTTATAATTTTTTTTCAAATAAAAATTTGTTTAATTTCAAGGATGAAAATATGAATACTAATAACGTATAAACATTAATTTATATTAAAAAATAATATTTCTGATACTTGAAAAATATTGTAACTTATATGTTTTGCAAAAATTTAAGCCAAATTAATTCTTACCTCCTTGTGGAGCCGGGCTTTGAATGGTCTGAAATAACGTTAAAGAATTGATTAATTTGTTTCTTACTCTTAAGCAGAAATACTGATTATATGAATTTGTCCATAGTAGTAAAAAGGTGGTAGTTTTTGTTAAAAATATATAAAATACTTTATTTTAAAAAAATCTTCATTTCTCATATATATCCTGTACGTATGCGGTAAATTGTCATACATAATGTAAATAGTTTACTTACATTCCCAATGAACATTAAAGCCACTATTGTCACATAAGGAATTTTGAACATTTTTATTATTTTTTTTTATTACAAGAAATATTCACAAGCAAGATGTCTGTGTATAAATCAAATTGGCTTTGGCGCTTGCTATATATACTATATGGCTAATTATTAGATAAATCATCTAAAACATAGCAAAAAAGTGGGGGAGGAAGTCAACAATTTTCCTTCAGTGTCATCTCTTTCATGAGTTTTTGCTTATTTTTAACGCATTGCATTAAAAACTATGATTACATGCGCAGTTAAACGTGATAAATATTAGTTTGGGTTTTATAATTATAGAGTTTAGTACTACTTTTAAAAAAGGTTTACGGCGCAAAACACGAAATGCAATTCCAAAGTTTTAATTGCCTTTTTGAATTTGCTCGACGAATAGTACAGTTTTCTAATAAAATTATATTCAGTTTATTATTTTTCGTATATCAGGTTAGGACGCAGGAATATACATTTTTTGATCATTTCTATTGTAGAAAGAATTGTAATAAAGTACCAAAACGCTTCAGCTCGATTAATTAAAACTTTGGTCGTTTATTAAACTAGATTCTAGAACGTTAGTCTAATTCGATTTTGTTTTTTAGATATACCTGTCCAGATGGACAGCATATAGATATATATATGCCTGGTATAATTAGTATTAAAAAAAATATTACTCCACACTACGAAAGCATAATATTAAAAAAAAAAAACGTATATTATTACAGTTACAATGTTGCATATAGCAAGCTGATAATTCATGAGCAATGGGTCAATTAAAAAAAAATATATACGACCACTATGAGAACTTCATGTGTGTAAATTATTTTTAAAGACGACAATTCAGACTATTACCTTGACAAAACATAATACAATATAATTATTAAGTAATTTATTTCTTACCACTTCTGAAACAATTGTGTTCATTGTTTTTTTTTTCAATTTAAAAACTACTTTATCGTCATATATCTAAGCTATTACTTGTATAGCGTAAACCTAATTATTAATGAGACTATTGAATTTCAGGTATCCCCATGTCGGAAAAATTTAGCTTCTGTCTCAATACATTACTCTCCGATGTGGCATCAAAGCAACCAGCTTTGCGAGAGGAGATCGTCACAGCACAAATAGAACTTATGTCAAATCTCACAAAAACCATAATAAATTGTCACGAAAGCAAAGAATATAATAGCGTATCCAAACTTCACTTATGCAAAAGCACAGTACCAATTCTCATAGGTCTGGCCAGGTCTATGGGACGATATGCGACTGTTGAACCTCCACTATTATGCCGGCTCTTCCCTCAGCCAAGCAGTCCAGTCAAATCTAAGGAACCCGAGCCCAGCTTCGAGTATTCAACTTTGGACAAAAAGAGAAAATTTAATCAATTCCGGCCAATAATACCAAGGTCTCTATCGGGAAACCTCAATCCTAATATAGAAAATATAGTAGAAAATGGTAGTGATACGGTAGATAGTGTCGGTGGTACTCTAAAGCGTGGCTCCTTGCAAAGTTACAGTTCCGTCCCATACGATCCGACGACGTATTTCTTCCATAAGTTTGGGTCGAGTTTCAACCAGTTTCCGTATATGAGGTTTTCGGAGTCGCCAGAGAAGAGGATAAATGTACAATTCTACGTCACGTACTTACAATCCATACTGTCGTTGGCCAAAAAACTGTTGACCAAGGATCTGTTAGCGTTTTTAGATGAAGAGGCCGAGGATGTTTTTGCCTCTGGCCAAATACAGGTAAATTTCTTTATATCAAATTATTTGAGGCTGATCGTGACGCTGAGGCACAAGCGTGTGACAGTAAACGTGGTAGCTTGTGGGTTCGATTCCCATTCGAGGAAATTAAATATTTAATATTTGACGCTCTTGTGTCGCTTTGTCTCGACAAAGCTAGGCGTTGATTTCTACCATTCAACACGCAACACCTCCAGAATTCGGCAGAAAGTGGGAAGCGGAGTGTTTTAACACTAGGCTCAGAGTTACCGATAGGCATACGAGTGACACAGATTTTTTTTTTAACTTAATAAAAGTATTGTTTTGATTTTATATTTTAAAGAATGTCAACTTTCAGGTTTTCCCTTACAAATCATTTTCTGAAACTCTGAACTTAGTGATGGTGACGCTCCTAAGAGATATATTACAACATCAAAAAGATTTACCAGGACCCTTCACGAAAGATGTGCAAGTAAGTTGCTATTATATTCAATTCAAGTAGTAGAAATTTTAATTACTAGAAAAATTACTTACGCAAATTAATATTTTATTCTAACTACTAATAATGATATTAATCCTTGTAGCTTCATATTCTATGTATAAAATTCTTTGTAATGCATGCAAGGTATAAAAAGCTGTTTTTTTTATCTGTCTTTGTAATTCTAATATATTTTTCTTCTCTTTCTTTCTATTCTTCTCTTTTATTTCTAATTAGGTGCATACTTTTATTTTTACTTATTATTACTTTCGTTTGTTTATATATTAATAATTTAATTTAGTATATTTTACTTTATTGTACCAACAACTTGAGGAGACATATCTCGTACAGGTAATGACAACCTGTACCATGTATGTATTTATGTATTTGTGTTTTATTATGTTTTTATTGTGTTTTTGTGGCTTATTGTTCCTTTTTAAATATATATGTTTTGTGCTAATAATCTTAAAGAAAAAAAAATTAATGAATATTCCTTGTTGTATAATATATAATAGAAATATTATTATAAAAAGTATGCTCTAATATAAAATTCCAAATCCATAAGTTCTTCAGTGGCTCCTCTTCTAAACGCATGTATGTATGTATGTACGTATAAATAACTTAGTAGCTAGTACTAATATGAAACATGTTCTACTTCATTCAATATGTTAACATGTAGTATAACGCTATTCGTTATCGTCTTAATGATGCTGCCATCTTTTTTTATATAGCTTTGTTATAATTTTAGTGCAGTTATAATATTAGCAATGTATATTAGAAGTTTCAACAAACAATGTTGCAATGTCAGAGGCAATTGAGAAACGTAAAACATAATTTTCTTTTACCTAATTATTTACTAACGGTTTAAACGCACGCGGTTATACTTATGCATATTACAGCCAGATTATGCAAAAAAAAAAACGTAATTTGATGCCTATATATAAACTGTAAAGTTTTATCCCAATCTGTATAGTCGTTTTTGCGTGAAAGTGAAACAGACATACTGTCAGTCAATTAATTACCTCTGACATGCTATTCGAAACATTTAATCAATAGTAAATGAAATCTAAATGTAATATGTTGCAAGAAACTAATTTTACTAAAAAAAAATTGACAGGAATTCGTAAAATGTCTGTTTTTGAGCGGACAAACAGAGCTGCAGAGTCGACATCACGATGCTTCAGAAAAGGAAGACAGGGAAAGCAATTTTGCTACAGTGAATAAGTTTAAAGTGAATGTTATGGCGAATTCTGCCTGCGTCGATTTGCTAGTATGGGCCATTGGCGATGAAACGGGTAAATAAAATCTTTATTTTTTCAAAGTAATACTTATATTTTAATGGTAACTTATTGTTCTTATACTATTATATTTTTTAAATAGTATATGTACTTTATATTTTTATTTGTTTTTAATATTACAATTCTTGTCTATCTTAATATTATAATCCGTTTAATATTTGTTTTATATATTTTAAAGAGAAATATGTTAAAATATTTTCTAATATTCTATATCGTAATTATTTATATATTTATTGCTATATATAACATAATGTATGTATTTATATAAAGTAACCTACTATTGATGATGGTTTTACAGTGGACGAAGACTTTACTGTGCAAGCTCTTATAAACGCTCTAACAATTCTTATAGGTATTCAAATGTAAGGTGTGAGAGTTACTCTTTGACTAACGTTTTCGTAAATTAACCCTATTTACCTTAATAATATTGTGCTATACTTATGTGATATAGAATATACTAAAGAATTTGGAAATTATGTAAATTACATATTATTTAACTAACTCGTTTTTGAAATATGTATATATTTTTTTTTGCATGAAAAAAATTTGTATGAATGTATGGAAATCTAATCACTATGTTTTTTTTAGGTGCCGATTCTCTTTGTGGGAGGTTGACTGAGAAAATCAATTCGAATCACAATCATAAGTTGATTTTAGCACATATGCCTTTACTCATGGTTTGTTTAGAGGTAAAATTTATTTGTTTTTTCTTATATGTAATTTTAGACTTTAGAAGTACCATATAAAAAATTTGAAAAGTGAATCCTTACCTAGGTATTAGAATATCAATTGATATTATATATAGTTGATAGACTTGTAGCATCATCATAGACAAAAGTAATATTTATGAATCAAATGAGGATAGCTATAAAGGAATTGATACTATTAATATATGTCAATAAGCATGGTTTCTTAATTGTTTCTTTATGGTGAATTTAATCTTTTCTATAAAACCAAACTATAGTTCTTATTTACCTTAAGCTAAATTACAGAACTTATAAATAACACGAAATTTCGTATTATTCGAGTCTTCTTATTACTAAAACGAATAATAAAATGATATTCTTACAGGGTCTTGGAAAACTAGCAACGAAATTTCCAACCATAGCAAATACTTCAATATATTGTCTACGCGATTTTCTCGTGACACCTTCACCTATATTATTCAAGCTGCACAAACTTGAATTGGAAAAGAGCGGCAAAGACCACGTCAAAGGAAATGGTAAGGCTTAGAATTGATTTTTTTGGAAAATATAGGGCTATAATAACTTTAGGGCTTTTTGGGCTATAGCACAGGGCGCAGGGACGTAAGGAAGCTCCATATGTGAGAATGTCCACTTACTGTCCCCTTTTTTTTGTAAGCCTATACAACGATGGTATTTAAAATAGTATTGTATTAATAATTGGATAAATTTAGTCAAAATAACTCCAAAAATATACAATGGCTATCCATGAATTGTTGGGTAGATTAATAACAGTCCTCTCAGGGAATAATCACAACTTTTTGTAAAATTTGTTTTTTAAATGATGAATAAGTAAAGTAGGCAAACGAAACCTAGCGTATTGCAATGTCCACTTTTGAATAGCCATTTTTTTTATAATGATATACATGTTTTGTTCTATAGCAGGGCAAGGGAAAGAACACCAAACATTAACAGAAACGGGTGTTCCGGTAAAATCTACACCATTCGAGAAGCTTCGAGATGCCGCCATAGAAAACTTGTGTGTAGCTCTGGAGGCGGCTTTAACTGTGGACCCATTTTGTGTGCCTGCATTAGTTGGTTCTGTTAGTAATAGGCTGTTCACAGCTGAAACTAGTGACAGGTAAGGAATTTATAGACGTATATAAGTTATTTTGGTGTATCTAAATATTAATCTTTGTAGATTTGAAGTATTTCTTTGAAATTTATAAAAAAATGTTTTGAAAAAAATTTTACACACAAGTAAAATTTTTTTCAATCGCAGAATAGATTTTTTCTTATTTGAGTTTATTCGGCAACTTAAAGTCAAAATTGTAATTCCAAGTAGATAATTTCAGTGTAGTTTGACGTGTTTCATCCTAAAAAAATTATATTCGAAATATCACAATAATCATTGCAGCACAGCAAAATAACTTTTTGTTTAACTTTTTATATTTATTTATTATAAACTTATAAAATAAGCTCACAATAGTCTAGTAATAGAAAATATATTTTAATATGTTTCTGTTGGATTTCAGTGAATCATCATTGATAAGTATGAACATAGTGATAATGTTGGGGCACGTCGCAGTTGCTTTGAAAGATACACCAAAGACCACAGACACTATACTACAATTCTTCCAACAAAGGTTGTATTTTATATTTCTTCTGAGCAATAAATTTAAAAGGATTTCTAATTAAATATTGACATAAGAAGAATTTTGTCACTATTACTGATTAACAGTTCATACTTTATTTTATTTTGTTATTTAAAATTCATAAGTAATGACACATTAAGCCAGGCAGAGTCTAGTTAAAAAACATCTGTTTTTCTACTTTTTGTTCACCTTGGGCTTGGATACACGTAATGTCAAATGGTGACAAATAAAAATAAAGTAGATAAGCTTACTGTGGAATTGGATCGAAGTTCCAACGTTCATGTTTACATTAAGATATTCCTATTCTAACTGCACCTCACCAATATCTATTTAGCTTATAAATCACTTGCTAAATAAACATTTCTTTTTTCCAGGTTATGCAGAGCTCCTTCATCCTTAGACACGTTAATAGTAGACCAACTCGGATGTATGGCACTAGCGAGTCCAGAGGGTCCAGCTCACGACGAAATAATGAGAATGTTCACCGTTATAACGGTGGAGGCGGCTAGCGCGTCGTACCAGCACACTGACGATAGGAAACAGTATCGGTGAGTTTGGATAAATGTTGTTTTTGGAGTGATGGAACTTAACGCTGTAGTGTCTGATAAAAAGGGGAAATGGAAATAAGTAAGATTCACCTCAGAACAATCGTCGTGTTTTTTGATGGGTGTCGTGGTTCGTCTTGAGGCTTGACGAGAGATGCGGCGTTGAGCCACACAATGCCTTTAGAAGTAAGCGGGAAGTGGAGGAAGTGTCTAAATGGGAAAAGAGTATGTTAACACTAAGTGGGAACCCTAGCTTCCCACCTAGGTTAAGTCTAGTAGTGTTAAGGTAATTCCCACTGTCTACCCTGCCATGTGCGTAATCTTAAAAAACAGTATAATTGTATTTATTTCACTTCATCTGGTAAAAAGAATATGATAAGAAGAGTTTGGCGTTGAGTTCTATCACAATACTATATTCCCTCTGCTTTCCTGCAACTTGCGAGAATCGCGTGAAATTTTAATAATATCATGATCCTATCCTAAACATTCCAGCCACGTATCTGGCGCAGTGTTAAATGCTCTCGCCAACATAGCGGCCAACGTGCGCGGCACTATGGCTCGCCACGAGCTGCTCACCCGCCTCCTGGAGCTGTTTGTGCAGTTGGGGTTGGGCGGCGAGCGCGCCACCGACCGCTCGCCCGCGCCCGTGCTCAAGGCGTCCGGCAGCGCGGGCAACCTGGGCGTTCTGATACCGGTCATTGCGGTGAGTAAGGGTTCTAATATATACATGGGCGGTAGTGTAGAATTGTTGGTATGAGATGACGGAATTGGGTAAGTTGTCTTATACAATGTGTGAAATTTAGTAATATTGGAGTCTTTGTTTTTTCCTTTTATCATTTTTAGTTTATTTTCCTACATACTTATGGAAGTAAATGGTGCAGTCTTTAATCTTATTAAGCATTTTCATTCTTAAGCCTGACTACAAGCAATAATTTGTGATAAAATATCACTAAGCATTAAAAAAAGTGTGAAAATGGGTTTCTGTACCTAATAAAACGTAGAACGTTGTGCCTTATCACTATGTAATGCAAATAAAAAAAAGACTAATTAAAATATTATGTCTGTCTACATATTTCTAATTAATCGTTTTCTCACAGGTACTAGTCAAAAGGTTGCCTCCAATAAAGAATCCAAAGCCAAGGCTCCACAAACTCTTCAAAGATTTCTGGTTGTACTGCGTCGTAATGGGCTTCACTGCTGCTGAATCAGGTAAATATCTATTTATATATACATTCATATTATATTTTACGTCTAACTCTTTCTACTCTTAAATGTACCCACAATTTGAAATGCTCGATAAAGAAATTATTTATAGAGATAATACACTATAAACTACTGTTACATACAACACTGTCTTAAGTTTTAAAACAGTCCTTTTTTAAAATCATTATTATTTTTTATATTATACAATTCACTATATGCATACAAAATGTAGATGTTATTTTGAGCTCTACCTTAAGCGTTTCTAACATAACATAATCATTTATTATAGATTCCATGCTATATTGAGTGAGATATAAAATATTTTAAAAGAAACCTTTAATAATTAAATAGTTATGTCAAAAAACTTTTTTTATTTGTTTGTCAATGTGTATTGTCTCTAAAATATATCACTTCTATTCTGATTTTTCACATGAACTGTGCTATTAATAGTTATATTTAAACATTCTATTGTCTCTTCTTCTATGGCCACGCGTAGCCATGCGAAAGCGTGAGTAAAGTTGCTTTTAGATATGTACTTAGATGTAATGTTGTTTGGTTTTATTGTATGGAATTTGTGTTTTGATGTGGTGATGTATATTATAAAAATTATCAATTTGGTAGTATTAATTACATTAAAATCCTATTTATCTGATAAAATAAACAAAGCTATAGTTCTTATATGACACATATGGACTGACCATGACCGAAAGGAGAGGGAGGGGGGGACGTTCAGGTTGGCCGTGCCCATTCCAAAAATTTTACTAGCCCTGCCAGCACGCATAATGCCAGCAACATTTACAGGAACATATCTGTGCAAAGCTATCAAAGACTCTCAACCCCCCTCCCTCCCATAAAATATATCTCTATATACGCCCATGAGACTGACACGCCATGTAATTAATATTGAACAAAATTATGTAGTAAATTATAATAGTGTCATAATATTTATAATATACGTCAGTATATCAAAGCTTTGCCACGAATTTGTCTATAACAATACAAATATACATACATTTATTGTAAATATTACTTGTTCAAAGTGTAGCCTTGGTTTCATTTTTCAGTGTATTTTGTTATATCCGTTGTAGAGTGCGTTATTATAGAATAGTTTTTCAGTAGGAATGGTGTACGAGTTGTTTGGTTTCGCTTTAAACGTATATTAAAATGTGATATTTTAAAAGTAAATTTTAATGCTGACATAGATTTTGATTGTGTTTTGACTTAAAAGAGTGTACAGTTATTTGTGTGCTGGATTTTGAAGTTGCCTTATGTTGTTTTGAAAAAAAATATATACAGGTGTTTGCTTTCAAAGTTTTAGTAAAAGTGTGAAATAGTTTTCAATTTACTGAAATAATTTAAATTGAATTTCTCTAGGATTATGGCCACAGGAATGGTATGCGGGAGTAAAGGAGATAGCTGTAAAGTCTCCTTATTTGGTATCCCAAACGTCTCTCCGTTCTGAGATGAGAGAATATCACTATACATCCGCTGTAAGGAACGATTCAGTATCTATGAATGAGTTGCAGGAGCTTAAAACTCAAATCTTAAACCTTTTGGACCATCAGCCTGATGTTACAGTTATAGTAAATAAATTAACGTTCGCACCCTGTATGTATTTGCTGAGTGTTTACTGGTTGGAGACTTTGAGGTGAGATTTAAAAGAACATTTTCTTTTTGGACTGGCAATCATATTTATCAAATTTATATATTTAAATTATTTGTAATATTGTTATAGTTATTTTTGATAGATACCATAACTATCTATTTTTATTGTAACAAATTTGAAATATAGAATAGAATATTTTTTCTACTTTAATATTATGTTTTAGAGTATGCAATTCACCAGAGCCAAGTCTACAGCCAATAATAGAATATTTAAGTGATACAGCATTGCAAAAAGATAAGAGTGGTATGTGGCAATGTGTGTCTAGGTAAGTATTAAATTAACATTATATTTACACATATATATTAAAAATATGTTATCTGTACTTGTTTTTCTAAGAATACAAACCTACTTATTAATTATATTGTTTACTGACCGATGTAAATGTAGCATATACATCATATTTAAAAAGAATGTCTCATAAATATATTATAATTTTTGTTACTTTTTAAACATTTTAAAGTAGTAATAGTCTACCCTTGACGACGGACTACTGCTATTACGTTAAGTGTTATAATTCATGGAATTTTTAATCGTTTAATGACTTTCATTTAAAATCACGTTTTACTCCTCAGTGTTGGTGACAAAGTATTCCAGAAGTTCCTAGACGTTATGTCCGAAAAGATCAAAGATGAATCTCGTGAAAGGGAATTGGAGGGACATGCACAATTTCTTCTAGTCAATTTTAATCATATACATAAACAAATAAGAAGGGTCGCCGATAAGTGGCTCGCTGGCCTTGTGGATAGATTCCCACATTTGCTGTGGAACTGTCGAGTACGTAAAAGTTATATATATTTTAACTAAATTTGAAACTTGGATCGTCGTAACGCGTTGTGGGTTCGATTTCCACTTACGGGAATGAATTTTGTTTATGAGTGTTTATTTGAAATAATAACAGTTTTACACATGTATATGTATATTTTGAATTTAATAGATGGTAAAAAAATTTGGGTAATAATTGGCGGTATTTATTTCATTTTTCCGTTCATTAAAAGAGAAAACAGCTACAGGCTGAAATTTATTGTAAATAAATGATATGAATGATGTGATCAAATACGCAATAATAAAGCATATCAATAATATATTAAAATATAATTTTATTTTAGGTACTATGGTCAATGTTAGACATCCTCCAAGTCCTCAGCTTCAGTTTAGAGTTGGATGCAAATCAAGAGACGCCATTACTTAAAGTGCCTGGAACTGATTTTACTTTGCAACTACAGGACACTTTGGAGGGACGCGAGGTGATGACATAGATATTAAACGAGTTTTATCGACTATTGATTTTTTATTTGTATTTATTAAGAAAATTTTATTTTATTACAGGGAATAGTAAAAGATTTTGCGGATAGATGTCACGGTATCGTCCAAGAGGCAATGAAGTGGGCATCCCAGTCGACTAGATCACATTTACAGGAATATCTTAATCAGGTATAAAATCATATTTTATTTTTAGAGCAATTTAAATATTTACAAATCTAGAGTAACTCACTTTTACGCTAAAAAATATTATTATGTAAATTAAAGATTAACTTAATTTAAAGGTTCCTAACTCAACCCTCTGGCACCACTGCGGCCTGGCCCTCGCCACCGGCGCCCTACTAGGCGCGGCCGGCCTCAACCGCATGTCGGCGCCCCTGCCCCGCGCCGCCCTCGACAAGCGCCCGCCCTGCGTCACGCAGGACTCTGCAGCCTTGCTGGCCGTGGTGTCGCAGCGGAGCCGGTACGCAGGAGAGGTAGGATATCTTACAATCGTGTGGCTGTAACGAGTCGGTTGTGGGGTCGTTGTGGTTCCCCCTGCATCACGATGACCTTAAATGAATGAGAGTACTCTCATAATATCACCTTTTACTTAATTCACAGGTAGCCGGCGCAGTACAAGCAGAGGGCGGCGGCGAGGCGGCGGTGTGGCGCGTGGGCGCGCGTCTCCACGCAGCGCTGCGTGACGCGTGCTCCGCCGGCAGCGAGACCGCGCACCGTGCCGCGCTGTGGCGCTGCGCCGCGCTACTCGTGCACGCGCGCCCCGTCGCCGCCGGCATGACGCCCACAGCCAGGGCGCTGCTACATAGTATTGGTGAGTGAGTGAATGTGCACAAACCATTTATTCGTTCACTTGATTAATTGTTTATGAAGTTAAGTGAAAAAAATATAGATACAGGACGTCTCTATATCGTATTAATCGCTGCACCATGAAGGACTTTAATAAAATGACAAATACAATTGAATTTAATATGAACTGGCTTTTTTTATTTTGGCCCTTTTTATCCAACCAAAACTAAAAATTGGATGAAAATAAATTTTATTTAGAATGTCTTTAGTTAATTTAACATATTTTTTTTATTTACAGCATGGTCCCAAATAGACATATTCACAGAAGACGCGGTGACATCAGCAGTAGAATGCTGGCAGTGGCTGAACACTTCGCGACCTGATCTTGAACTACGACTCTTACAAGAAATATTCGCAGCGTGGCAATGCACGGTTGATAGAAAAATGGGATTGTTCTCGAAGCAAGATGACGAGATAAGCCCTTTGGCAGCATATGAAGGTTAGTTGTAGTCAAATGTATAGAAATAAAATAAAGTCTTACGTAAAGTGCTAGGCAGTGGGAGGCAGTTCTGCTTAGAAGTGCTAATGACAATATATTTTGATTGATTCGTATTGTTACTTACAAAAACAATAAGTAATTGTTTTTATTATCTGTGCTGTTGTCAAATATTACATTAAACTTATGGTACACCACCACCATCTTGTCAGTTTATACGCTGGCGTTAAGACACTTCACTTTTTTAGACTTTTCGAATTCTGGTACCATTGCGTGTTGTGTGAAGGCTAACTCAACGCCGCGCTCGTTTCGACACCAGAGGGAAGAAATGAAAACATCCTGGAGTCGAGGAATCGAACCCATATCCTGTGGCGTTTACAGTCACACACTTTTGCCCTTGCACCACGACTGGCCTTATTTTTTATAATGTACGGATAATTTCAAATTATACAATATACATATATATTTATATTGTAAACAATTTTAATGACTAAATTAAGGTTTATTTTCTGTGTAATACAACCATAATATTACATTCCAGGTGCCAAATTAGAACCTCGTCCTCCATTCGTGGCGCCGCACGCTGTCTGGATCCGGTACTTATGTGAAATAGCTGAAACTGCCAAATATAATAGTCTAGAAAAAGTGGAAATGCTGGCCAGCTTACTTCATAGGTGAGATGGTATATTTGTTAAAGTATTCAAATATTGATTCTATCTTGTTACATAAATAAAAATTAGCCTTATACGGTATTATAGTACTATAGACGTAACTTATAATTGAATTTAGATAGACTTTGTACAAAATGTCTGATTGACAGATTTGTAAGATTAAACCTCAATAATTGCATCCAAAAAAAGTCATCTTGCCCTGAACTATTCTTTATATTTCAAAATAAGTTATGTTATAATACTTTAGTGCCATAAAAGAATGTATATTTTTTTATATTAATTTGGAAAATTACATGTTATTGTTTCAGGTCGTTACCAATAACTGTAGGTGATATACGTGATCACATAAATAGGCACGTAGAAGCGGCGGGAGTCAGATTTAAGTGAGTAAGGCTAATTTCATTATAGAACTACTTATTAAACAAAATATTGTATTTTTGTTTCATAAGTAGTTCTATAATTTCACCATTATATATCATTTATATTTCACAAATAAAATAGTTATATACAAATTTGTATGAATCGTATTTTATAACACCATATAATATATTTTTATCTTGAATCAATATATTTTTAAATTATTCTTGTAAAAAGTAATAATAAAAATTAAACAACTATAAATTAAGCCAATCATTCATTTTTGAACTATAATCAATCGAATATTAAATAAAATTTCCAGATTACTCTCATGCGGCTTATCCCTTCTCCAAGGCGACATTTTACCTCGTTCGCTAGCACGTAATATACTTAGAGAGAGAGTGTACAGTGTCTGCTTAGACTACTTCTGTAGAGGTCTACAGTCTCCGGCCAAAAGTTCGGGGGCACTGAGAGAAGATATCATATCTCTTATCAAATTCTGGCAGTTGATGCATTCCGATAAGAAGTATTTGAAAAGTAGTGATATTGGTGGTGAGTGATGTTACTGAAGTTTTATATACTTTATGTTAGACGCTAAGGGAGTGAGTGTACAGTGTCTGCTTAAACTACTAAAAAGTTATAACGCACTGTTGGAAAATATTTTATCCAGTTTTTGCAGCAAATAATTTTGGTGTTAGGTTCTAGACTAGAAGTATATATTTAAAAAAAAACCTCGTTTCATTTTATTTATATATAACTGTTTTATTTAGAATTTTTTATTACTTTTTATGAGTGTCATTTTACATACATTTTTCTCTTTTAAGCTGAATTCGAGCTTATGGGGCCGAGTAGTTCACAAAGTATCTACACGTCGAACTCGCCAACAGACAACCGGTCCTCCGTCAACAGCAGTGACATCGGCAATCGACAAACTACTGGATGGATTAATACGGTATGTTTATTTTTCAATATATATATATTTTATTTTAACGTTGTATCTATCTCACTTTCTGTTAAGCTCTTGACGCTTTGAGTGTGGAACTGAAAGCCGCGTTTTGTCTAGTTACGCGAACGCGGACCGCGGACCCTTCACGCTCTGCCGACCAATGGCTTATTTTACAATGACAATTAATTATGTGTTATTTTTTCAATTCTTATATAATTCCAGGTACCAATGTCAACAACGACGTTAAGCAGCGGTGCGGGCAGCGTGGCTGGTAAACGTTCGAATCGCAGTGTTAAACCGCCCGTGAAGTCACAGGATCCGTTTGTCAAAGATTATGTTAGGAAACGGAATCTTATTTTGGAATTAATGGTAAGGTTTTTTTGTATATTTAAATATGTGTTAAAAAAATAGTTTTCTTATTCTTTAATCTTTAGAAAAAAAATCACTATCTCCGAAATGTTAAATAGTAGACAATTATGAAATATTCAAAATAATTATTGCGTAGAGGGATAGCGTTAAAAATATATTCAAATTTAATAATCGCCCTTATAATAATTTTGTTATGAACTGAAAAGCCTTATCGAGTTTATTGCATCAACTTAATACGTAGGTTTTTTTATTTTATGTTTATTTGTTATACTTATGCAAAAAAAGATCATTACAGGCAGTAGAAATAGAGTTCCTAGTGACATGGCACAACCCACACAGCAGGCCAGAGCAAGCGGTGCCGGGGGAAGACAATATAGCGACGTGGCGGTCTAAACCCAATACAGAGAGAACTTGGCGCGATTATGCAAAGTTAGCGTGGGATATTAGTCCGACATTGGCTGTGTTTTTACCTGAAAGGTAAGTTGAATATTAATAGGTTGGATATTTAATTTAATTAATATTCCAATTTCATTTCTGTATCAAAATTTTCCATTTTTTTTTTAATTCACGCTGTATCAAGCACGTAGCAGGGTAGGCAGATGGAATTGGAACCTACAATTACGGTTTATTGGTTACGACAATTTGTTCCCATTAAGACACTACGTCGTCATGGACATGCGTTTAGGCTTGTTAAGTGGCTAAATGAAAACTAATTATAATAAAGTAGTTAATTTCATCAAATTATGTATTTATATTTCAGACTAAAGAATGATGGTATAATAGCAGAAATTAAACGTAAAGTCCAATTACATCCTACCGCGGTGTGCCACGTGCCGCAAGCTCTCAAATATCTAGTCACCACAGAGACACTGCTCAATGATGCGCATGAGGTATGTTTTATTAACTCTTTAATGTAATTGTAATAAAAAGAAGTACGACGTTGAGTTACGCCCCCCAACACGCTATGCTTGGAAAATTCGGGAAAGTGGCAAGTGAAGTATCTTAACACTAGCGTTATGCTGTTACTGCTTACGTTAAAAAAGTAAATAGAAAAAAAAACAAATCAGCTTCGCGTTTTATCCCGCACACAGCAGGCTAGTGTTAAGAGACTGTTCGTCACTTTCCGCTGAATTCTGTTGAATCGCATCTCTTTGAGTGCGCGTGCACTGATACTAGTACGTTATTACTCTAGTATTATAGTCTCAAGTAATAAAATGATTCAACATAAAACAAACCCACTCCAGCTGGTCCACATGGTGACGTGGGCGCGCGTCACACCGGTGGAGGCGCTCTCGTACTTCAGCCGGCAGTACCCGCCGCACCCGCTGTCGGCGCAGGCGGCCGCGTGCGCGCTCACCTCCTACCCGCCCTCCGCCGTGCTCGCCTACATACCGCAGCTGGTGCAGGCGCTAAGGCACGACACGGTGAGTGTCATGACCGTTCTGAAGTAAGTTGTAACAACTGACTTTAGCGTGGCTGACTTTTAAAGTTTGAGGCATACGGTAAGAGAGTAAATAAAAGTTGAATAATACAAAGAAAATGGGTATTCACCCATTCATGGTCATGTTTTAGCTCTAAGTTTTTGTGTGTTTAAAATCTGTATCAATAATTACCACTATAATACAATAATTACTAAGTTAATATTAACATACTAAATTCTGGACGTATTTTCAGATGGGCTACGTTGCGGAATTAATAAAATCGTTAGCCAAGAAATCTCAAGTAGTAGCACACCAACTTATATGGAATATGCATACCAATATGTATACAGATGAAGAAATGCATAATAAGGACAGTAAGTATTTCTCTATTATGTTACAATTTTTTAAAATTATTTATTTAATAGGAAGGAATTCTAACATAAAAACCATAAAAGACTATAACATAAATTGTATACCCTACTTAAAGGCTAATTTAACATGCGTAAGTGTTCATGGTTGTAGTAACTAAATCCTTTAGATATATTATATTTTTTTACTTTTTTATTGGTCCAATTCCCATAAAACCACAAATTACTTGTAACACGTTTATCCTGCTCTTATATAATTAATTTCAGCGGCACTCTTTGATATATTGGAAAGTTTAACAAAAAGCATAGTCGACACACTCTCCGGTCCGGCGAAGGCCTTCTACGAAAGGGAATTTGATTTCTTCAGCCACATTACTAATATTAGCGGTATTATACGACCATATCCGAAAGGTGCTGAGAGGAAGCGTGCTTGTTTGGAGGCACTTAAAAATGTTAAGGTAAAATGTGTTTGCGTTTTTTTCATAACGTCTTGTTTAATTTGGTGTGATTTTCTTTTTCATATATTTTCGTTTCCCCGTACGGATAGATGTAGTGCGCCATTGAGTTTCACTAAGTTTAGTAGATAAGTAGTATAAATATTTCTGAATGAATAAACTTCGTATATTTTTTCTATTCCAGGTGCAACCGGGATGCTACTTACCCTCGAATCCAGACTCAATGGTTATTGACATCGATTACAAAAGCGGTATGTTTTTCTAATTTCTAATTCGAAGTGCTTCATCGTAGCGTCTGTTAATATCGACATTTCTTAGGCTCTTTAATTTTTTATGTCCTCACGCTCTAGCCGGCACAAAGTAGGTTAGGCAGAGGAAACCAGGTTACCTTGTGTTAAGACACTCCGTTCTTATACGTTTGCTACTTTTCGCCAAACCGTTTTTGATAAACTATTTTTTTTTATAAACAGGAACGCCAATGCAAAGTGCAGCTAAGGCACCATATTTAGCGCGTTTTAGAGTAAGAAAGTATGGTATATCAGAAATGGAGACCACTGCCATGGCTATCGCCTCCGGGGAAGAACTACCTGCGGTTAGTATCGATTTTTACTTATTTAATTTGATTAGTAATGAGAAAGTAAAAACATTTAGAAAGAATATTATGTATTAGCTTAGCTTTTCGTTTAAATAATATTAGTATACAGGGTGGAAGAGGCAGCGCTTCTTTTACTGAAACTGCATATAGCGTATAATATTTCAAACCCAGAGCTAAAAAAATTAATCAA
>FAPJ01006556.1:1066-11414 GCA_001485985.1 Heliconius ethilla aerotome | reverse complement strand
ACCTTTCGATTTTATATATAAGAAGAAAACAACATAAGTATGCACTGAGCAATATAATGTCGTTTCTTGATTCCACTGTAAAAGATACATGCTTCAAATTTGTACAAAAAAATCGCGTCGAATCTTCAATTAAATCTTGTTTCTCAGAAGTTCTATAGTTAATATTACAAAGATAAATTTAAATGTTAAGTTTTCTTATTATATTTAACGTTAATGAACTTAGTCAAGCGTATTGTGCTTATTTGACTCCCTCCAATTGCTGCTTAGGCTAACTTCACTTACTAGTATAAAAAATGGCTTAAATGGCTTTTTATTTCGCTGAGAAACGTTTTTAAGCAGACCATCCGTGTACCAGACTAATGTGCTCTACAGAACGTACTGAGAGATTCACCAAAAACAGCCTGATAACCACGAAAACTCAGGGTATTTCCTCTCCACCCGCATGCAACTACGACCTGTGGTGGAAGGTCCGCCCAAAGCGAGCCACCGTCGTCAGCCTAGGTGTGACGACTGTTCCCAGATGGAGACCGCCCACCCCAATGAACTACTATATTCTAATTATTTCTATTCTTGTCTTCTATATATCATCGATTATGTATAATAAAAAAATTAAACATGTCAATTGATTGTCATTTGCCACGAACATGGTTTACGCTGTGCGATTATAGTAAGAGATGTTGATGTCGTGAGAACTAAGTAATTATTATGGCTTTATTATCTAAATTGCATAATAGAATGATAAAAAATTTACAAATCTATTAAAACTTATATAATAGTATCTACATGTTAGAAAACTAAAGATGGGCTTATTTCTCAACCTATTATGAAAAATCACTCGTGTTTTCTAGAGTGACTCCGTTCTTCACTTTCTACTCATTAAGTCTTAAGGAAGACAGAGTGTCTTAACACTAGATCCCCAGGTCCTAAATGTAACGTCCGTAGCATCTTTGCAAAATCTAAACAATTAATTAAATTTAATTTTCCATAAGTGGAACCTTCAGTCGACTTCGTAGTAGTTACTAGAAAAAAGTTAACTAAAAACTTCACTGCTTTTAACTTTTACTGTTTCAGGGCCGTCACTTAATATAGAATCCCCTTTTTGTATTGTTAGTCAATTTCAATTTGCTAACTAACTAAACTATATTGTAACTTAGTACTTACTACATATGTCTATAAATTAAAATATAATGTAAATAAAAAATAATATGGTCAACAATTAACTCTAACTATAGTCTATACTAATATTGTAAACCAGAAAAGTTTGTTTGGTTGACCGCGCTAATCTCATGAACTACTTCCATTTAATAAAAAATCGTGTTGGACTGTCCATTTGTCAGAGTGGTAAGCTATTTCTTTTTCCACTCACTCCATTCTACTTTCCGTCGAATTTTGAAGGCATTGAAATTGGAAATTGAAGGCATGAGAAAATTAAATAGTTCATTAACTTGACTGTGAATTGAAACCACAACTCTCGCGTTAACAGTCACACATCGACTGTACGATATTACTGATAGTACTAAGACGGTAGTGTAGAGGTTAGTTTATTAATGACAATTTAATTATTTAATAAAATATATGTTTTGTTAAAACATCATTACTTTTTTTAACTATATTATTTATATATATGTGTAATATAGTTTATATTAGAGTTATACTTATTGCTAACAATGTAATATCAGGCGTCAATTTATATATTAAGTAAGTAATTGACCTAATAAGCGTATAGCCCAAGATCCCAGAGCTGCCAGTGCTGCCAGAGCTCCGAAAGGTTACTTTCAAGTTAGAGAATATGCGTATAGTCTTAACTATATATTAGACTATAAATCCTCAAAATTTCAGCTTTGCTAAAATGACATAAGTCTGGGGGTCCTGGGATCTCGGTCTAGTAGTATAGAAAGAACTTTTAAAAAAAAATGTTGAGTCAAAATAAAAGGATAAGAAAAAAAAGAGAAAAAGTAATACTCAGATATAAAAACATATAATTTTTTAGAATATCGTCCGACCATATTACTATAAATAAATGCTCTATTGAATTAGCTGAAATTTACTTTACAGTATAGGTATATAGATATTATTTCTAAAATGTTTTTATCATAAGAACACGAAAGTAATTCAGATTAGTAAATAAATAATTATGTAGTTCTAGCAAGCGAAGCCGCGAGCAGGTCGCTAGTTCACACAATATGTGTCTACGTATAATGGACGTCATATTTCAGCTTTTCTATGACAAATGTTGTCATTAAATAAAATTTACAATATACACCATATCGTTCTACATAAATCACTCACTTGTGGCTCAGAGGCAGAAAGGTTGACTGTTAACGCAAGAGATTGTGGGTTCGAATTCTACTCGAGGAAATTCAATATTTGCCATTTTCATTTTCTCTCTCTTGTGTCCAGGCAAAATTCAGCATTTATTTTTAAAACTCAACAAGCAATGCCTTTATAATTTGCCATACAACGAGGAACGGCTGTCTTAACGTGAGGTTCCCTCTGCCTACCCTACAGTGTACGGGATACAGCGTGAAGCTTAAAAAATTGCTTTAGACTACGTTCTACGTTCTCTTGAAAAGAACTGAACTTAGTACAATAAAAGTAATAAAAGTGATGAAATAAACGACTCGCGCGCACTATACCCCCAACATTCGAAGCAATCGTGTCGCGGATTGATTAAATAATGCCATAATAAATAACTAACTAACTGTGAAAATAACTGAATTTCTGAACTATTAATTTATTACAAAATGGATCCAGAAAAAAGTAAAAATGAAGTGACTGTTGACGATATATTACAAATTTTAGGACCTTTTGGTAGATTCAATGTTTATAATAATTTGTTGATATTGTTCCCTGTGTTGTTAGCTGGGATGTACTCGTCGGTATACAACTTCGAAGCTATGGATTTGAAATACCGGTAAGTTTTAATTTATTAATATTATTCTTTACTGGTGTAAGATTTTTATAGTATTAATATTATTAATTCATTTATTAGGATTTTTCTTATTTTATCTCATATTTGGTTTCTCTCACTGTATTGCTATTAGTACCAATAAATGTATTTTTTATGTGAATTTGAACCTACTGTCTCTGTAAAATTTTGTTCACACGAAGTTAATTTTGAAATTATTAAATACTATTTATTACTAGTTTAATTTTTTTTTCTAGAAATTCCTACAAACAGTTCTAAGAATTGATAAAGTTTAGGAAAAAAATTGGATTACGTTACATTTCACTTGAGAACGTGAAGAAATGTCACTTTTCAATAGATATTGATAAAATGAAAGTATTGATTGCGTTGTTTCGTAAAAATATGAAATATTTCAAATATGCCTTATGGTATCTATAGATTTTTTATTTTAATTTCTTATTACTTTCAAATCTTCTTGCCTGTAAATAATCCTAAAAATATACATATATAAAAGTTGCATGTTTTTGCCTCAGATTATATTTCAAATTCGAAGAAAATTATATTTTCCAGCTTCACGCTGTATCCCGCATTTACCAGGGCAGGCAGAGGGTTACGTGTTGAGTGGGGGTGGGTCTCAACGCCGCACTTTGCCTTGACACTAAGGCGAAAAATTTAAAATATTAAATATTTCATTTCCTCGAATGGGAATCGAACCAAAACCTGTGGCGTTTACAGTCACAGTCTTGTGCCCCTGCGCCACGACTGGCCTCGAAAATTATTTTATTTCAAATACATTTAGCGTTTATCTCAGCGATTAGGTTAGACGAATTGCGATGTTAAGTTACGTAACTCAACATGTTGTTTTTCTGTAATAGACGAAAAGATAGTCTATATATAGATAAATCTGTACATTTTTAGCTCCCCGGGTACACATAGCTAGCGTAGACAGAGGGAACCTAGTATTAAGACACTATGTTCCCCACTTTACTATTTCCTAGTTACTGTGTATTGAGTGGCGGAACTCAACGCCGCACTTTGTCTCGTAACCAAAAGAACGAAATGGAAATAATTAATTTCCTCGAGTGAAAATTAACCCACCACCGTCGCGTTTGAAAGCCTCATGTACAAAAATGTACCTTATGCCGTATATATGGAATTAATATAAACAGAAAAAAAATAGACAAATATTGTACTTCAATAAGTAATATAAACTATTAGGTAAATAAACCGTAAAAGACTTCAAAATTAAATTTTGAAGTAATTTTGAATTAAATTTTGACGTCAAGTAAATAATTTTTTAATAATATTGATTTAGATCAAATTTGTATAATTTAAACAGCTGTTATAATTTACAAAGGGAGTAATAAATATTTATTGCTCTTTATTTTAAGACGCTATCGGGGTCAATTGAGATGTGCTCTATAAACCCTACGATAGTTGGTTCGATTCTTACTTGGGGGAGATTTTAAATTAATAATATAGAATCCACCCCGTAACTTACAAGGTACTTGAGACCGCAACGCGACGGTTGTAGGTTCGATTCCCACTCGGAGGAAAAAAATATTATTTATGAATGGTTTGATTTCTTCGCTTTGGTAACAAAGTAAATCCATCACTCAACACGCAGTGCCTCGTAAATTCGGCGCATAGTGGCGAACGGAGTTTCTGAACATTAAGTTCCCTCTACCTACCGTGCTGTGTGCGGGTTACAGCGTGAAGCTGAAGAAACAAATAAACTTAATCTCTCTCTGTCCAGGTGCGCCGTACCAGAATGCGAAGACCCAACAGCCAACTTCACAATACCTCATTTAGAAGATGGAACACCAGCTAAGTGCGTCAGATACGCACCATTCAGGAACTACTCTGAAAGCAGCTGGAGTCACAACGACACGTGCTCCCCACACTACTTTGATACATCTACAGAAATCGAATGCGACTCCTACATTTACTTTGAAGAACATTCTATTGTTAAAGAGGTGAGGATTTAATGCAACGACGGTCGTAAATACGATTCCAGTGAGACGAAATATTTTTTTACAGCTTTCCACTTCTTCGTACATGGTAAGACAGAGAAATTTTTCAAGAAATTGTGTGTTCAGTGGCGGAATTTAACGCCGTGTCTTTGTCTTATTACCCCCCTTAATTCCCCAGTGGTAATCGAAAACGCATTTACATTGCACATATTAATATTAAATTCATACGCGTGACGAGACAAAGCGCGGCGTTGAGTTCCACTTGACGCAATACCTCTGGAATTCGGTGCAAAGTAACGGAATAGTAAGGGAACGGAGTGTCTTACTCTAGGTTCCCTCTGCCCACCCTGCTGTGTACAGCTGGGATACAGCGTGAAGGTAAAAAAATATGGTAATTTAAAAAAAAAAATAATGGGAATTTTATCATGCTGAATTTTTAAGCAAACTGAACTATATTAGTTTTTTAAATTCACAAAAACTTATCTATTCGTTACATGGTCTATATATGTATAGTAGACATGCATAAGTGTAATTTTGTTCTTATCACTTTATTTATATATAGCTATTATAGAAAAATAAATAAAAACTATAATTAAAAAATTATATTAGAAAAATAAAAATAAAATGTGTATACATTTGGGCACAAGCGTGTGACTGTAAGCGTGACGGTTGTGGGTTCGATTCCATCTTATAGAACTATATAGCAAAGACGAAGGAAGCTACTAGGTTTACAAAAATTAAAAAAATTAAATATGACAGTGTATGAGGAACACTTAGAGATGAAAGCTCGAAATTTCTACGGAAACGGAAACGAACGATATTTTCCATTTTACATCTTAAAGTCCATGCAAAATTTGCGAGCGACGACTATCGGTAAATAAAAAAAAATACTTTAAAATCCCTGATTTGGCGTTACTAAAAATTAACAGAATATGGCCTTCTCCAGCTTAGTTATAATGGAGTAAATAAAAAGTATAAATAAATACTTTTTGTTGAAGTTTACGAAACATTTTACACAATATAACGTTGACCTTGTTTCTACAATAATACAAATTTCATGCAAACACTCTGTAGAGTAAATAAGCCTTTAATCTGTTGGGAAATACATTGATAAATCCATGAGCATTTTTGGAGTTCCACACTCAAAGGGTAAAACGGGACCCTATTACAGACTCAGTTTAACGTCGGTCTGTCTGTCACCAAGCTGTATCTCATGAACCTAAGCAATAAAATAAATATTTTATAGGGTTTCCTTACAACAAACTTGATTTATTTTTAGATAATGCTACGGAACTCTTCGTGGGCGTGTATGATTTCCACTTGACCATTTTTTTTTCATTTCCAATTTACGTCTCTTTTGGATAAAAAATTAAACACCGATTCAGCCCATATGTAGGTAGAGACTAACAGCAGCCTGTTGTCAAGCGGAACCCAACACCATTATTTGTCGATCGTATTTACTAAACGTTACTTATCATTTTTCAGCAATGATTGTCGATCGTTTGAATCATTTTGCGTTATTATTTTATTCCATTGTTAACGTTTCTAAATAAGTCTTACTTCAAGATTAATACAATATTTTATTTCCTCGATTGAGAATAAAACCCATAACCTGTCGCGCTTACAGTCGCACACTTCTGCCCCTACACTGGCCACTGGCGAACAAAACCAAAGAATTTATTAAAGCAAGTTAATACAATAAACATGTCTTTTCTTGATTTAGCGTCGATTTTAGATAAAATTGTTTATTTAAATAAGCGCCTTACAATTTTCAATATCCGGCTTAAATTATAATATAGGATATACATACATAGTATGTATGTGCTATATTATACTTATGTTATACACGTAAATTCGTTCAGGGCGATAAATGAAACATTTGTGCTAGAGGCAAGTTATTGAATTATGTCATATCTTTATCTTTATTTATTATAAAGTTGTAACTTGTCGCTGTCTGTACATAGAAGATATGTGAGGAAATCTACTATTGAGAGCATTTATTATGGTAATAATAATTTTGGTTGTTTGTTTGTGTGTTTATCTACGCTAATCTCAGAAACGATATTTTGGCAAATTTCCTTTAACATTTAGTGTCAGTTTTATTTCTATAAAGTGTCATGTCACTATAAAGTATTGCATGCTACAATATTCCTATAAAATAAGTGTTTTTTTTTTATTGGCTATGACTTTAGCTCACGAAAGTAATTCAGATGAGAAAATTAATAATTGTGTGGTAAAAGCGGGCGAAGCCGCGAGCGGGTCGCTAATTTATAATAATAACCGACATTGTAATTAATCTGTGGCAGGGCTCGAAAAGTTGGCTAATCGATTTGTACGGAATTTATAATTAAAATCTTATCAACGAAAGCTATATTGTGAGAAATGTTCTATTCACGATAAACAAATAGTAATTTCATTAATTGTTACTTTATTGGACGATACTGGTGACGTGGAGTGCCACAGTGTTCGAATGTAAGCGAAATGCGTTCAAATTCCACTTGGAAAAAGGATTTATTTTCATTGAAGAGCTTGGAAATGCGCTTATAACAAAATATGATTATATTTCAGCTTCACGCTTTATTCCGCAAAGAGCAGGTTAGGCAGAGGGAACCTAAAAGACACTTCCGTTGTCTACTTTCCACCGAATTCTGGAGGCATTGCATTCATTTGTGGAGTGGCGATACTTAACATCACGCTCTGCCTCGTGACCAGAGCGAGGAAATGAATTAAATATTTCATTTCATGGAGTTTGAATCGAACTCACAACCTCTCTCTGACAACTGACCTCAACATACAATTCGATTACATATATCAATATATCCATGCAATGTCAAATTTAAAGTGTATTGGATTAGAGTAACTCAAGGTGACTGATAATCAGAATTTCACAGTTCCCAATGTTAAAATATATATTTTTTGTGTACACAGTCGTCATCGTCATCGTCGTCATCGACTCGCACTAATGTGTTTTATATTGATTTTGCTACTATAATGGAAAAATTAAGCATACAATTTACAAATTTTTAGGGTTCCATACGTCAAAATGTGAAAACGAAACCCTTATATGATCTATTTGTTGTCTGTCAAGACCATTTATCGATGTCGCGAGTTGCGTAAGCGGAATTTTTTTGTTGTTTAATTGCAAACAAAAAAACCATCATGGCGCAGATGGACGTTAGACTGTATCAAACAGTACAAAACTAACGGTCTTGGGTTGGATTCCTATTCGATATTTTAATTTTCCTGTACTGGTACAGCAAAGCCCAGCGTAGAGCTCTGCCACTCACCAATAATTAAGATTCGAGCTTTAAACGAAAAGCAGAATAGGTAGGGAATAGAACCTATCTCTAGAAAACTTTCAGCTATTATTCTAAAAAAAATAAACCTTTTATTAATATCAACATTAACAACAACTAGAAAACAAAAGTCAAATGTACAAAAGACACAAACAATGAATTTTTACACTTTCATTAATTTAAACCGTAACGTCTGTAACGTTGTTCCTATTACATATTATTTGAAAATATATTACTTAACTTATTTATATGTTAAACGGTTTTTGAATTTCATTAATATTTTAATAACAATATAGTCAATTTAGTATACACATTATTTCATTTTTATTTTAAATAAGCTTTTTATATTGTAGAAATGCTGGAAATTTCTTAAAATTGAGTGGCCGTGACGTATGGACAGATATTCATGAATACAAATGAACCATTCGGTTAAGAAACTTATAATAACAACATAAAAAAACAATATATAAAAAATTTAAAAGGCTATACCGTATTTGAAATTACATAACTACACAAAAAAATAACTAACATATTTTTTCAGCTTCACGCTGTATCCCGCATATAGAAAGGGAGGCAGAGGGCACCTAGTGTTAAGACATTTCGATCCCCACTTTCCTCCTAATTTTCAAGACATGCGTGTAGCGTGACGGAACACAAAGCAGCAATTTACCTTGTTACCAAAGGGAAGAAATAAAAATACTAATAAGTTATAATTTCCCCCAGCGGGGATCGAACCCAAAACAGTCGTGTTTACAGTCACAAGTTCCCACGTATTAATAATAATAATCACAAAAATCTCAGTAAAAACGCGAGGAAGCTTATAATAAATTATTATATTAAAATATGCAATTATGTGGCTCTATTAACAACAAAAAGTTGCGTTGAAGGCATATATTAAAATGTTTGTTGTTATTATACGAAATTACCATCATTATTGTTGCTAAATGAATGTCGCTTTGTAAAGTGTCATTATAATCATTGAGATAATCGTAATCATTGAGTTCGCGCTTTTTGTTTTCGTGTTTAAGTGATTATTACTAAGCAATTTTCAGCTAAGAACTGTATAGGTTGAGGTCGGTCGCGGTGCAAGGGACAAGCGTATATGTATGTAAACGATAGGTTGTGGGTTCTATTTCCACTCGGGAAAATGATATATTTAATATTTTCATTTCTTCGCTCTGGTGTCGAGACTTTAGGCGCGGCGTTGAGTCCCGTGGGTTCCTGTTCCCCAGTATCTGCCGAATACTGGAGACATTATGTGTTGAGTGGCGGAACTCAACGCCGCGCTTGCACACAGTACCAGAGCGAGGAAATAGAAATTGTAAATATTTCATTTCTTTGAGCTTACGATCCTTCGCCACAATTGGTGTCAACTTCATAATAATAATAAACTATAATCATTATTTTCTTTTCAGTTCAATCTTGGTTGTCAGGACTGGAAGCGTTCCTTAGTGGGAACAGTCCACAATGCTGGCTTCTTCATCTCCATACCCTTGACTGGTCTAATATCTGATAAATTTGGTAGGCGACTAGCTCTAGTATTTGCTAGTGTCTCCAATGGAATCTTCGGTGTGATAAGAGCTTTTTCACTGAACTACGAAATGTTCATCGTTTTGGAATTTCTGGAGCCAGCGTTGGGAGGTGGTGTTTATACTGCTTGCTTTGTACTGGGTGAGTTTTTCCAAATATTTTTTCTATATTTCATAGTATATTATTGCCTGTTTTTTTTTTTGAGATATGACGTGTTAAGTCACGGAACTCAGCGCCGCTTTGTGTTAACAGAGAGAGAAAAAAAAAATCCCCCATCAGGAAATCGAACCCACAATTGGACAACTGCGAATAAGATGTGTGTGAGTTTGATTTCCAGTCGAAGAAATTATTATTAAACAATTTATTTTAATTACTCTGTTCCCTAAGACATAAGCCCGTCGTTAAATTCCGATGACTTAAATTCGGGCGACATCAAAGAACGGAGTGTTTAGATTGTCAATCCTCTCTGCCTTTTCGAGAAAAAGCGAGAAAATAAAAAAAATATACATATATATTATTTAATTAAATCAATAGGCATAGCTTACATAACTAATAACAATTATTATTCAATGAATTTGTTGTTATTAAATGTATGAAGTATTAAGTTACGCGGATATAAATTATTTCCTAGGTCTAGGAAT
>FAPJ01006550.1:0-25636 GCA_001485985.1 Heliconius ethilla aerotome | reverse complement strand
TTATTAACATTGGGCGTAAGTGAATATGTCATTTTACTAGATGTATTGAAAAAAAGTGGTCATAAAGAAAAGATCCGTTTTGAGATTATTATGATAAAATATTTCTATAACGTTTATCCAAACCGAATTAAAGAACATTTCGCATGGATAACATGCAAAAATATTCAGACATCGTCCCAATACTGTATCCTGTCTCAAACGCCACCTATCGGGGAAAATACTCACACGTCACATCTTCCAAGATGGCCGCCGCCAACTCCATCTCGCGTCTGTCTTATCACGAAACAATCACCAAATACACTAAAACTTTTAAAACGGTCACAGGTTCAAAACCTATTTGACCATTCCACAGCACAACACAATATATTGTCCCACTCAGAGTCGCCAATTAACATCTAATTACTAATTAATTAGAGAGAGCTATGTCTTCACCGACAGCAAACCGTCGAATGAAAAGCTCTGCTATGTTGTTACTGAATTTTATACTCCATCCCAGCAGAGCCTCCAAGTTTGCCTCCTTCAAATTCGTTATGCATACAGCACCAAGGGCTGTTGAATACCGTTCGCGTTTATTTATGAACAGGCAAACTTCTGGTGGGTATAGGCTCGCCTCCCACTAGGAACTGCCGGGGACAATGCATGCGATCGCTGAAAAAGGGCTTTTTATATATTCAACTTTACTCTGTAGCTCATCTGCAAGTATTATGGGCCTAATTAACAAGTTAATATGGACGGACCGCCGCGTCTGCGCACAGGCCGTTATATTTCATCGATGAAGCCTTCAAATTTAAATGGGAAATTGAAAATTGTGGTGGAAAATGTGAATTTCGCTACCATTTAGAATGTATCTTGGATTTTAAAGCAGATACGTAGTCCTGAAACGACTTTGCAATGGTAAGAAGCATCAGAAATTCCACCCCGCCCGACCCCCCTATCACAAAGTATAATGATATCGTCGTCGTTATTATGGGAGTCGTCATAAATATTTCATAGAGGAGGGCCGTAATGACCGAGTGACCGGTGATCGCGACGTGAAGCGACGGGTGGCCGTACCGTATACCGTATCGCCTATTTAAGCTGGACTTGACAAGACATGTATTTTTTCTGGACTTTCTATAATGTTGTGTTGTGGCTTCACTGTTACTGTAAAAGGGAAAAAGCGAAAATAATGGCCGTTTTATGAGCTTCGAAACTATATTTATCGTCTAGTCTTAATGTCAACAGTAAGGAACAAATAGTACGTGATAAAATATTGATAAAACTTGTTTAGTCTTAATATATATAGTAGGTAATAGTCTCTTCCCTTTTAACTTCACGCACGTGGCGAGTGGCGGAGCTCAACGCCGCATTTTGGTTGACATTCAATGATTAAAATTGCTTAAGTTAATTCTGTAATTGTAAATTCTTCTGATAAAGGTGCTTCTTACCCTTTGGTTACATTTATTAGTGGCATGTACTCGTATACCTTACTAAAAAATGATGGCGTGACTTATGATAAGTTTCTCTCTATATAATAAAAGACACTAATATTTTAATAGAATTTAAAATATAGTTACGTATATACACTTGAATAGAAGTACTAAGCATAATTTCAGTTAGTTTCTCTAGTTTTTCGTCGTCTGCAGCTTGGAAGGTCCTAATTATCGTCGGCCACTCACCGTCCTTTGATCACGTGCCTTTGATCGAAACTCGGTTATTTCGGAGTAAAACGGACATCTAACATTATTGTTATAATTCTCTTTAATAAACACGTTTATACGATTTTTTTGTTACAAATCTAACTATACGAAATTCCTGAGGCTTTGGAAGTTTTCTTTACTGCAAAAGTCTAAAACGCGTAATACTGGTAGAATTAACAGTTCCATGGGAAACAAATAATTTCAAATACTATAACTTTAAAGTAAATAAATACTTAAAAAAGAGTTCATTTCTACGCGGTAAAAGTATATAGATGCACGATGTATAACATCAAAATCTCTATAGCTTGCTGAAAGATCTTGTCGTTGTCTCGGTTTAAAATTATTATAAATTGATTTTAATATTTTAGATTGGATTATATAAATATATTTTTAAAATCATCTTATAAAGTCTCAATAAAAACACCTCAGCAACGACCAACGAGCTCGCTAGTCCACCCAAGCGTAGTTACACCGATTTCCTTTGACAGAAAACTTGTTAGAGTCCATATTAAAATTCAAAAACGACTGGCAACTCAGCGCCCGATTCCCCAAAACATTATTCAGTGGATTTGAATAATGATTTTGTTTTACTCACACCTTACCTTTGCCTTAATGTATGCGAAGATCTAAGCCCTGTGCTAACTTGGTAACGTGATTTTTGGGACTTAAACGCTTTTGAAACTTAATTTTGTGGACATTTTAAAGTTTTGGAGCCTTTAGCGAGTCTTTTGTGGTGTATTTTGTAAATTAGGTTTCGTATTATGTAAAATTTTGAATGGGTTTCGCCTCAGGTTTTGTGTGTAATTGTTGGGTAATGTAGATAGGGTTATGGAGGCTTATTTCTATCCAGTGTCATACTATGTTTTTTCTGAAGACATGTGAAAATATTAAAAGTTAAACTTTTTAATATTTTAATTAATATATACGCTTTTTTAGATTAAATTGTAACTATGTAAGGTAAGAAATTGAATTTGACTCTAATGAAACTTGGCAGTTATACAGATCTTAGCTTAGCTGACGATACATCAATATAGTAAATTGACTCAGGATCTGAAAAGTGGATTCCTCCACTTCTTGGGAGATTACTTGGGAGTAAGACTTGGTTTAGAAAAGCGTATTTCTTAAGATTTTTTACACAATACATTTTATCCAATCAACAACTGAAAACTGAAGAACAGAGTGCCTTCAACAGAAAACCCTACTTTACAAATATAATGCGTAAATATATTCTTAAACCATTTAACGTAAGACAGAGATATAACGACGAACGAAGTGATTTCATTTTGGTCATAAAAATGTTAATGTTGCAAAAACAAATAACGAACTTTATGTATGCGAGGGGGAATTAGCGACGTCTTATTTATCTAGAATACATTTTTGCTCCACTTTTAATACAATGTTGGGAACATTTCCAGATGTTGATGAAGCTAAAAAAAATCAAGAAATTAAGATCTAAATTGAAGCTACAATTATGTCCGCCTATTTACTGTACTCTGTCTCGTCGTAGGTACATAACCGCCTTACTTGCAACTCCGGTGGGTACTCAAATTATCAAGTTAAGTCCAACAATTTTTAAACTGACAAACGAGCGATCCCGCCAGTTTACTAACTACTGGGGAGAAATTGTTTTTGTCGCAACTCTGATCTGTCACAATCTAGGTTCCTTTTTTTCATTAAAGTTTTCTGAGAATAAGAACGAAGCTACGTAAATACCTACTTAATTTTTGTTAACCTAACCCGGGATTTTTTTTTATACAATATAAAAATTGTGGTTTTCGTACTATGTCTAGACAAATGCGGCGGTGACAAATCGGGTTCTGCTATGAAACATGCTATAGCTATATCTAATTAAATAGAAAGTCTATCTTATCATTTTATATTATTTGGAAGAAAACGAAATATTCAAATTTAGTAAAAATACACAAAAACTACTTAAAGAGAGCTTTATTACAACTAGAGATATATATATTTAGAGCATTATTTTCGAAGCGTCCAAAGGGCCAGGGTCTCGCACTACAATGATGGATGCTTGAGGAAAATATTGTTCATAAATTAAGCATCCTCTAAGCCAAAATATACAGGTAGTGATCGAAGATAAATAAATAAATATATATACATACTCGTATATGTAGACTATGGTATCGTATCCTGCGCACCCGATGGCATTTTCGTTTGCGTGGACTTTCAATGCAAAATGGATTTAATTCTATTCAAAGAATTTGGAGAATGCCCTATACTAACTAACTAACCCTATACTAACTAACTTTCTAAGTCGAGTCAGTCAATAACGAAGGAGTTTTATATACGGTCATAGTAAGTGAGTAAGCACTGCCTGTATCTCAAAATTCCGGCGCGCGGAAGGGGTGGCCAATTGAAAGCACCCGTGTGACAACACATAAAATATTTTTTGTTAAACATTTGTGCTACTGGCAGGTATATTAATTTTATTTTGTTAAGTTAAGTAAAAAATTGAGTTTTGTCACTACTTATTTTACTATTTTACAAGATGAAAAAAATACGTAGATTTTCATTAAAAAAAAAAACCGACGTTATCAAAACACCGTATTCCAACGGGCGGTTAAAATATTGTAATGTATTCGTCAGCGAGACGAGAACGGTGCGTCTAAAACGCTCCCGTTATATTTCTTTACTCCTGTCGCTGATTTCAATCAATTTGTTGAATTTTCAACAACAGACGTTTTGTTTTTGTTTGAATTTTGAGCTTTTATTGTGTAAATATGTTAATGATGCACTAAGAGTTTACTTAAATTAAGGAAATTTTTATCGACGTTTTAGTTATTTTAGAGTTTTATTTATATGCGTGTAGGCATCATAAAATAATATGCACCTATATTAGAAATTCCATTACGATTTATCAAAAACTATTGTTTAATCAACTACACCTCACTGTCAATTATTTCAAGCACCCTTTTTTAGGGTTCCGTTCCATTAAAAGGCAAAGATAAACCAAGCTTCTAAATCAACGCAAGTAAAAGACTTGAACATTTATGCATCGTTTTTGCCGCATTTTATATGAAATTCGCCGCATTATCAAAAACCTATAAAGAACTTCCCGAAGACCTACAATATTAATGGAATAGGGAACCCTCGGTGAGCGACTCAGAGTCGTACTCAATCGATTTTTTATACATGTACCTATAAAGAAAATATTAATTACTTAGGTTACGTATTGTAAATAATTCTGAAATAAAATTATAACTAAACAAAAAATAAGCTCATAATTGACACACGGTCCCTACGTGGCTAGTTGTCTTTATTTCAGGCTCGAAATTGGTACACGCTGCCGAGTTTTCAGACATTCGCAAAAACGGAGAGATGGACCACTATTTCTCTGTGGTCAAATCATAAGAACATACAAATATGTAAATACTTCTATTTTAATTAAAAGTAAGAAAAGCTGTATTTGGGCGAGTTTGTTTGATCTGGTCCTTATGCAAATGTAAGCTTCGCGGGGGGCATAAAAAATAACTTTCGTTAGCATCTGTGAGACAGTCTCACTTCATTTAGTAGGGTATGTACCTACTATATAAAAGTTGAGGTGCTTCCCTCTCCGTTCTTAAGGAACGTTTTGAATAAAGCCTCCTATGCATGGCTTGTCTAATGTAATTTTCTTTGTAATGTTTTATAAAAATATATATTTCTGATTTCCTATTTTAGGAAATTTATTTTGTGTGGTTGTATGCTCTCATTTCAGGAAAGGATTTCGGTTCAAGTTGATTTGTTTGCGTTATATAGTTACTTTATTTATTTGGAAAGGCAGTAACCTATATTACACACGTTCATCGTTTTGAGGTAACTTATTGTACCTGAGAGTTACCTTTGGCACTTAGCGTGTGTCATGTCAGCTCGCAGGTAAAGCCGCAGATAAGACCTAGTTTTTATTTTTTTATATAATAATTACAACACACACAATATCAACAGCGGGCTTTACAAAGTTTTTGAATAATGCGAGTGTTATGACTCGAAATATGCTTCATTTGGCGAGGAAAGTTCGAAACGAGGAAATGATATTCATATTTTTTCCACTTCAACTGTTCACGACGGACGATTTGAATAAAGTGCGTCGACATTATTTTTCTTTTAGATTAACTCGCGTTTATACGACTTAACATTTATATGCATTTTTGAATAAGTTTTCTCTTTGAAATGTATGGAACATTTACAGCGTATTTTGGGGTACCTTGAAAAAACAAGTATATAAGCTAAAGCATTAGGTATGTATTATACTAACTGAGTTATTTACGTTTACTTTGGTGATATTTCGTGGTTTATTTTCTTACCAGAGTACAGCAGCACAGCGTTCGACTATAAGAACCACGGTTGTCGTTTCTTCCTCATTCTTGATCGAACACGTAATATCTTAGAGATTGGGCGGTGCTGGCAAAAAGAGTGTCTTAACACTGAGTTTTCCTTGCCTATCCTCCGACAAGTGGAATGAACCGTTAAGTTAAAGAAAAAATATTTCTAAAAACCACCACACTGTATATAGTTGCACAAACAATTCACAAAGTTCAAACTCGAAACCGCATATTTGTCTTCGCTAGGTATTTACGCCAGACGAAACTTAATTTCGCCCTCGCCCAAAGAAAACTTGCGTTTTAAATTAATATTTCTTTCATTAAAATCTTGTAATATTTTCTCTGCTGCATGCATAAGTAATGTCTATGAATAAAGCGCAAAAACTGCGGTAGGAGCTCGCGACGACTGGATTCCTTGCGATTGTTCCACGGTTACTTATTTAATTAATTGCCATCGAGCAAATATTGATTTTGAGTGCGGATTCTTTGGGAAACGTTGTTTTAGTTCGTTATGGTTTCGTGGTTAGTAAGAAACATGGGAATAGTAGATACGAATTTTCATAATTTGTTTTATTAGTTGCAATATTTTTTGTTTAATGAAATTTTGATGTTTTCACATGTAGATACTTTTTTTTAGGCTCACGCTGTATTCGCACATGGCAGTGTTGGCGGAGAGAACCAGGGAACCTAATTTTACGCCTGTCCTCACTCCTGTTCCTAGTAACACTTCCGTTAGGTACCTGAGGGATTTCCTCCAAATTATTGAGGCATGGCGTTTTGAACTTGAGTGGCGGAACTTACATGTAGGTACTTTTTTGGAAAAAATCTTTCTCTACAGGCTACGGTTGTGAACAAAATTATATATCTGTGGAACGTATACTTTGTGTGTGTTACCTATTTTTTTTATTTTGACACTGCATTCCGCATATAGCAAAGTAAGTAAAGGGAACCTAGTGATAATACCCTCCGTTTTCCACTTTCCGTCCAGTTTTGTATGTGTATTATAATTTTAGAATATAGGTGTCGTTCACAATCTGATACCTATATCGTATACCTACCTATATTGTTTATATTAATAAAATATAATAAAATTGCGGGTTAACTAGTTAATATTCTGCCCAACCCTTTTAACTTTCCCTAAAATTGGGAAGCAGGTGTCGGAGCGACCGCTTGATGGATCAGTTATAGAAAAAATACTTTTATAAAACCCTTCACAGCCACTCAGTCATGTTAATTTATAAAGTATTGCTATTTTTTATTTATAATATATATAGTAAATTAATTATAATCGCCTTTAAATAAATTATCTATTTATTAAGAAAACTATAGGGATCCGGCGGCCGTCTGAGAGTAAAAGCGACGGTCGTTGACTCTTACTCAGTTACACACGGGATATAGCTTGAAAGTTAATAAAAGTATACATTTTTTTGGTAATTTCGGTTTTGATTAGAGCTGACAAGACAAAGAAATAATTATAAACGACTGGAAACTATTCAAGTCGAAACTTCAAGTTTATGCAAATAGTAAAAATCTCAATGTCAGCGGCTTATTTAAGATATAATTTAACTTCAGGCTGTAGGCCCACATGTAACAGAATAGGCAGAGAAAACCTAATCTCCATCATTTCCGCTACTCAACACGCAAGGTCTCGAAAATTGGGCGGAAAGTAAGTTGACTAACTAACGCTGAGTTCCTTCTGAATAGCCAGCTGACGAAAAATAATAAAAAGAAAAAAAATGTTATTGTTAACTACCCAAATATGTGGGAAATGTCTATGCTTAAATGCTATGTGGAAAATATATCGAAAGTTAATAAAAACCGTTCAAAACCAGTCAATCGCTATGCATTACTTGACGCGTGGCTTGATCCTCAATCTTTCCCAAAATATAGGCATTAGATGTCTAATGTGAGGGATTTACAAAGGCTAGGGAGCAACAAAAAAATGTGTTTAAAACACTTGGATTGTAAATAGTTCGATCTTTTGGAAAGGTTTAAAACTAAAACCTTTTTTGTGAGAATTAGTCCTTTATTCAAAATCTTAGTGTTCAGACACTACGTTCCCTATTTAGTATTGATAAATAATATTATATAAATACCTTCATACATACATATGTATGTATATATAGATTTTTTACGCGGCTTGTCTGAGTGCTCCCGAAGTAAAGTATGTGCATAAATTGACTGAGGTATGATTCCGCACCTTTTGACATCACAATGGCGGTGGGAAGAGACAATTAATCATAGGGATTATATAATATAAATGTGTGAATTGTTGTTTGTTTGTACTTTTATTATGTTGTAAAAGTCTAAGAAGCTTAGAAAGTCCTATTAATATATATTTGTATTAGTATTTAAAATATCCAGGACTGCAAACGGGCGATTCTCATCCGGGGAAAAAATCTTTTGTAGACAAAGTGCCGCCAATCTACGTGCCGCGCAGTGATTGTTGACATTACGTTCCCACATGTACCTTAAGAGATAGATCGAGTAGTATCTTAAGAGATCGTTTCTCAGAAGGTAATATTATTTTAGACGGCGCATATTGTGAGGAGTTTCCTCTATCTGGACCTCTGTCCCACTGTCAGTGGAGTAATTTTTCTATTTTTTATATTAATTTATATTTAAAAATATAAAACTGTACTGTACTGTGTAACTGTAAAACCGACTGAATGTAAAATAAAAAAATAATATTAAATAAAAAGTATTTTTTGGAATTTTTCTCCTAAAACTAGGTTTTTAAATGTAAATTAAAGTGCAAAGTCTGCCTGAAGATTTATTGTCGTAGCATTTTCACCTCTCGTCACGTCAAAGACGGTCGGGTCGCGTCGCCTCCCAAATGTATGCACATAACTTACCCAAAGCTCTTAGCCACACTACAGATTTGGAAAATTTTAATGTGATCTAGTTTGTTTAGCTTGTTTATAATTTACTTATACTTGTATTTGTACCAGCTTTATACTTGCAATCAGATTCAAAAGTTTATAAAAATACTTATATCAAAAGAAATACAGGGTAATAAATGAAAATGTGTCAAAATTGCATGAGGGATTTTTTTTTATTAGACTGAGAGATTTTTTTCAAAATATTGTTACGTTATAAAATATTTTGTAAATTATATAAAACATTGTATTTTGAAAAAAAAATACAATATATTTATGTTACATTTTATGCAGTCTAATAGTTTTTTTTTCTGCTTGGCAAAACCTCGAGGTTTAGCGTGTCAAACCCACAACCATCATTTTCACAGTGAAGCATACAAATTTTCGTATAAACAAAATACAATTTGAGAAAAAGGTATGAAGGGTGAATTTCGTGAGGTGTTCAATTTAATTATATACGAAAGTGTAATAAGCTTTTATAGCGCGTTTATGTCTTTATTCTCGACTGAATGTTATATTATACAAAGTAGGAAAAATACAGTGAAATGTATTTGAGAATGGGTTGAGCGTTTTTGTTATGAAGATGTATTTTTGTATTGTTTTTTATTTTAGCCTTTGTTTTTTTTAGTTTTCCTTATATCTTATAGATATGTCTTCTCCTCTTAACACCAAACCCTAATAACGTTGATAATAAAATACTATACTTCAGAGACTTATTTTGTTAAGTGGCACATAAGCTTGTGTTTAACTCTAATATATCTAATTTCTATCCTAAAAGATATATTGTATAGAAGGTTACATTGAAACGATTACTAGCTAGCCTTTCTAATATCAATACAAATATTTTTAATTTCGAACTAGTAGAAAGATTAAAGCAATTAACCAAACAAACTCTTCAGCGCTACAATATCATTATTTGTATAGATGCGCAACCGTCGTAGCGTAGCTAATTCGTCGTAGCTAATTTTAAACGCCTTGGTTGCGCCAATCATCAGGCGATCTTCTTATTAAAATTGGACAGAATATAGAGAAAGGAGTGTCTTGACATTAGAAACCCTCTACCTACCCTGCTATATGCGTGATACAGTGTGAATATAATATATATATCATCTAAGAAAGTTTAATAAAGTATTACAAAGTGCTAAGTCTTAAATATTTTTAAGAAGAAGTTAGAGTATTTACGTAATGTTTCATAATCTCGTTATCCCGAAGCATGAATATGGAGGCTGTTAATGAAAGAAAGCGGTGTTAATCTCGGAACTTCGAGTTTTAATTAATACAATCTAAATAAATACAAGGGTTGAACGGCTTATATTGGACAGGGGTGGATTTTACAAAATTCTTCTTTCTTTTAATAACTAAAAAAGTGGCAAAAGGGACAGAGAGAGACCTCTGTTGATAGCGGAAGAAGGTGACGTAAAAAGCGTGAGTGCTCCCGGAGACCATGTATAGAGAAATCGATGACAGTGGATGAGGCGAAAGAGGTATACCTACAGACATCGTAGCGTTAGGTGTTCTGCTGTCTTTGGAATACAGCGTGAAGCTAAAAAAATATATTATTTAAGTATTCTCATTCTCATGCATGTACAAAAAGTTCCCATTATTATGTCTAAATATACATATATGACATATATTTTCTTCAATCAGACTGGAAATTAATAGTATAATTGGGCAAGTCAATATGGAAATATTTACTTTTCTAAATTTAAGATATAAAAAACTCGATACTGGTTTCAAAATTAGTCTGTTTTCAAAACTGTCAATTAAGTTACTAAATCATAAAAAATATACAGTTTAGAAAAAAAATATATTTCAGCTAATCCGCCCCTGTACATTCATCTCAACAACTAGCGACCCTTCTGTCTTTCATTAACCGCGGAATTTTATTAAAAACCTCACCTATTCATCTGCCGCCGTAAACTCACTTTAAAATTTACATTCTATTTTCTGATTAATTATTTTATTTTTCTTTTATTTTTTTTACCTGAAAATTGATTAATGATAGTTAAAAGTTATAAATAATTAAGATTTAGGTTTTAAAAAAATGAATCATGGTTTTATACGAGGTTTATATGAGCCTAAACCTTGTGAGCAAATAAAAATATTAAATCTTTCACTCCCCCGAGCGGGAATCGAATCTCTAACCGTCGCGTTCACAGTCGAACGCTTATGCCAATTCGCATCGATAGCTTCTAGTATTTGTCTTACACACAAAGAGATTTTTTCACAATATAAAATAAAGATAAATATATGAAAATAAAAAAATACATATTAAGAAAGTCGTATACGAAATTTTTATACCATAATAAAAGTAAAGTAGACTTTTGAAGTGGCATTAAAACGCCTAACGGGTTTAAGACCGTATTCGACGCGGCGTTATTCCGTGAGAAAAACAGCAGGTGGATATTAAAATGTTTCATGTAAATTTCAGGCAATATTTCAGAAGTGAAACTGTCTGTCTGTCCAATTTGGTATTCATGGAGGACTTTTAGTTTGCAGCTCCTTTTTTTAAGCGAAGCGAAACGCAATTTTGCGAAGGAAATTTGTGATTTGGTGCCGTTGGTGTACTGTTAGTATGGAAGGTAGTTATCTCTGACGTTTTTTGTGGTGGTTCTGAGTTCGATTTTAGAAGTATTTGAATTGTTAAAAAAATGTTAGGTGAACTGGTTTGTAATTATTTTATTTTCTCTTGTAACACACCCTTTTATTATTTTATATTTATAATCATCCATCCATCCATCAGCCTTTCAACCTCCACTGTTGGACAGGCCTCCCCTAATTCACATAGTATATTCATATTTCATTCATTGTATATTTATAATACAAGGCTTATATTGTATACAGTTATAAAATTTTCAATGTAAAACTTCCTTCCACGAATGTCCTATCGAATGCATCCGTGTCGTGTCGTTAGTAATTTTATATCTACTATAAATAATAATTATTAATCGGAAAGTGAAGTGAAGCGAAGAAGTGAAGAAATCTTAAAGTGGATATATAGATATAATGCCATATATAATATAAATAATTATTTATTAACAATAAATACTACCATGAATGCATCGCGTGTACAGCTATAATATTTCATAATTTGCAACGATGACTTCTAATAAAGAAAATTAATTACTTCAAAAAAAAACTACTTATGCCAACAATATTAATTTATGATATAGGGGACGATTAATTCGCAATCTATAGTTTAATGAATCGAAGTTTTATAAACAGCTTTTTTACCTTTTATAACATTTAAATTATTTCAACAGTATTAATGATATTTTTTTTACTTTACTCTGCACCTTGCATATAGTAGAGTAAAGCAGAGGGAAATTAGTGTTAAGACTTTCCGTTTTCCTCTTTCCGTCAAAGTTTCGCACGTCTTGTTCAAAGAGTGAGGAAATTAAAATAATTCATTCTCCGAGTCGTCGTGTCTCAGTTGTGGGTTCGAGTTTCATTCGTGGGATTATTTCAGTTTTTTTTAATTTTGCAGAAAGTGCAGGACCGTGTGCTAACACCATGTTGCGTCAAAAATCGACATTTGTTAATTCAAACTTCGTTGAAATATTTATATTGATTTGAATGGATATAGGCATTAGTTTATCTACATACATAAATATTCAATACTGTCAAGCGGGTAGTCTAGTTAGTTTATTTTTTATTATATTATATATCATCGTATATGATATTTGCGAAGGCGAAAAACTGAGAGATTGGAGTTGATCACTTTTCTTAATTTGTAACATGTTTTCTCATGTTGATTGAAATTCTTATAATAGAGGTAGCAGGTTGGCAAACATTGAGTTATGCTGGCATTAAGCAGAAGATTAGATAAGGAGTGTCTTAACATCAGGTTCCCTCTGCCTACTCTGCTATATGCGAAATACAGAGCAAAACAAAAAAAATAATCCTAAACTAGTGACCACCATTTACTTGGTTTAGGTACTTGAACTATAAAAATACGAACGAAGGCTTTTTTTATCGTTCCCGTAGGAATTTCAAGAAGTCCTCACTTAATTCTTCCCTACACCCAAAGAGCCTACATGTCAGATTTCAGCGTTCTACATCGCAGTTGCTGTAACTCACCCGTTAGTCATGCAGTAACGAAAAAGTTTTATACATAATTTTCGTACCAAATATAGACATCTAGAAAACAAGTCTTATAATAAAAATTCTTGGTAAAAACTCACATATAATATTTACTGAAACAAAAGTAAAACGTCCACCACTTGACGGACAAACGCATCGCCCCCATTTCATTTCGACATTTCGACGTTATCAAAACAAAATGGAAGGCTACTTGAGAATATCACTCAATGCCCCGGATATTTTTCAAAGCTTTCTCGTCCTGTTTTTATCCTACTTGAGTGGTAATGTGCTGAATTCATACATAAGGAATAAGAAATGGTTGTGTGGAGTGCCGGCAGGGTGTAGGGGGGTTGTTTCTTTTGCTTGCTACTAGGGGGTGGTCCGTACTGTAGCCATTTTTAATTTTTAAGGGTTGGTTGTGTCTTTAGAATAATATTTTCCATTTATCGAGGACTGCTGTACTATATACACCATATCATAAGGCTAACCTGCATGTTGTCAGAGTTACCGAAAATATTTCTCGTCCATGTGTCATACACAAATCTTTGTTTGACCACGATGTGACAGTTAAAACTTATTAATATTATACTATCATAATCTAAATTCACTTATCAATTAAAAAATTTACTTCAGTTCGAATTTACAACTATGGAATATGTGTCCATACTTTTAGCAACATGTTTTTTCATTTTTGTCTGGTTATAAATATAATTGTTATAATTTTTCATATAAGCATATAATTGAATGAGAGGTGACCCTACTTTTATCTTTTATAACGTGGGCGGCGCGAGCCAAGCCAACGTTAGCTATGTGTATATAACAAATAAGGTCTTCTTATATAAAACTTTAGTTTTAAGCTTTCCTCAGAAAGCTTATATACTTGGCCATTGCTATATAGACTTTTGAATATGGCGTCGTGAAATAAATGACCGAATTAGTTTATTTATTTGTTTTTTTCAGCTGCACTCTGTGTATCGCCAAAGGGAACCTAGTGTTAAAATACTCCAATCCTTATGCACCGCCGAATTCTCGAGGCATTGTGTGTTGGGCAATGAAATGAAAATATTAAATATATTCATTCCCAGGAGTCGGAATCGAATCCACAACCGTCACGTTTACAGTCACAATTATTATATTGTAAAATTTAATAAGACAGCTGCTTTTGTAGTTCAATGAAAATACTTTTATTAAAAAGGATCCCCAAATGCGATAAATATTATGTTAGAATTAAAAACCTAAATTGTTTATGTAATATATATTTTTATACTAACTTAAAAAAATTATTGAAGGTTAAAATTTATATAATAAAACAGTATGTCCACTTGTTATACACGTGACATAGTGAATTATTTTAATATATGTTTACCATTTTTTTTAAATACTTATAAAGGAAAAGTTTTGATCAAAAAATTTTACATAATAAATATATTTTTTATTATTTATATTTTATATTTTCTAGTGTGATTTGAGTTTCCCGCCGGCCATTTCAGCAGGTATCACTGCCTAGTGGTAGACATAATTTTTTATGTATGTACCTACTGTACTTTCTGTCCAATCTAGTTCTGTACTATGTATGAATATGTTTGTAGATAAAATATATTTTGTATTAAAAACTAAATATATACGAAAAATTTTAAATATTATGTAATAAATTTTTATAAGTTTTTTTCCAATGAATGTACATTTTTATTTATTCATACAAACATACATATTTATCATTTCTTGATTTAACTAATTAAGTACTAAATTCTTAATGATAGATTTAAAATAAAGGTGTAATTAATTCGAATAGCAGTGGAGTTAATTAAATTTTGTGCTGTACCACACGTCCTAATCGCTCCGAACCCCACCACAACCAGGCATACAAAAAAAAACCAAAAGCACTTTCATATTAATCCCACAAAAGTGAATATATAGTAAGAAAACAATCAATAATCACATATTATGTAATAAATTTTTATAAGTTTTTTTCCAATGAATGTACATTTTTATTTATTCATACAAACATACATGTTTATCATTTCTTGATTTAATTAATTAAGTGCTAAATTCTTAATGATAGATTTAAAATAAAGGTCTAATTAATTCGAATAGCAGTGGAGTTAATTAAATTTTGTGCTGTACCACACTTCCTATTCGCTCCGAACCCCACCACAACCAGGCATACAAAAAAAAACCAAAAGCATTTTCATATTAATCCCACAAAAGTGAATATATAGTAAGAAAACAATCACATATTGTCCTCTTGTATTCTTGTAACGACCTAACAAATGTTCTGTTTAAAAGCAACAATGGCGGCCACTTTGCTAACCGCTATACGGCAATAAAATAAAAATCTTCCACTCGACTTGTCCGATAAAACTAATTAATACTCGACGACTGGCGTACGAATGCTATTACATTAATGGAGGGGGACGGAAGGGGACGGCAGGGGATGAGGTCACAGCATCTCAATGAGATGAGCTATCTTGTACACTACCGGCGTATAACCGCGTATGTGACATTTTACAGTGAATAGATAACTTAGGTTATGATAGATAACTGGTGCAGAGAGTGACTCTAAAAGTGTTGGTTTTGGGTTTATTTAAATTCTTTCTTCTTTCAGCCTTACGCTGTGTCCCTCATATTCCATTTCTCACTTTCCGCTGAATTAACGCCGCGCTTTGCTTCGACCACAGAGCAAAGAAATGAATCCTTTTTATATGATGTCACAGAAATTGGGTGGGAATGTCATAACACTAAGTTTCTTTTGCCTCTGCCTAAAGCGTGATAGAAATCTCATTTGAGATATTCCAGACATTATTATGGGGTAATTAAAACTTTTGACGGAATAAGATAATTAATTCGATTTTCAGGTAAAACTTTGTATTTTAGTTATTTCTTTTATCAATAATTGAAAAATAATGAGGAGAATAACCTCTAACCCTAAAAACGTAGAAAATGCTTAGATTATTACATAGATGTAAAAAATATTTTTGATTATAATATTTTATGTTTTACTCAGCTACCAGGTTATATACTCGCGTCATACATTTTCAGTAAAACCAAGGTATACTTGGAGTTGGTCGGTTTAAGGTATCAGAGGCGAGGCATGAATAGTCATGGAAAAACCACTGACTTTCATTAAGGGGGACCGGCTATTTGTGATTTTACTGCTCTCGCCGAGATTTAATCACGGCCCTATGTTTGTGACCTATATTTAACGTTGATATTCTGTTATTTTATAAAAGCTGAAGAGTAAGCTGTTTACTTACCTTTTAAGAAAAGACCGAAGGAGTTATAAAATCATACTTTTTCTTAAGATAAAGTAAATTCGTCTATTATTTTTCAATTTTAACTTAAATTAAATTTAAATAGATAGGTAATTTTATGAAAATAACTTCATGGGGGCCAAACTTTTCCTATTATATAAAGATTTTACAATTTGGATTTACTCTGCCTTTTTAGGAGAAAATCATATATTACTTGTCTGTATTAATTTTACTGAGCTTTTCTCTACACGAATGTCTTTTTGTTTTTTTGTTTTAACTTTCAACAAGCTAACTCATTATAAATGTATACAGTGGATCATAAAAGTTTAAGACAAAAAAAATAGCTAATGTTAAAAACAAAACAAATTTCTATAAATATTTCCATTTAATACTCTGTACACGTTACAACTACAATCCCATTAATTACAACTTAAGTGAGTCACATGACAAATGACCTGAGAATTTCAAGCAGCATGTTTCAGTTTCAGCTGTCAGTTTTTGTATTCTTGAATAAGTAATTAAGTGCCGACGTTAGTTTTTATTGCTTTAATTGAAATAGAGAATAATTAGTTTTTTTAATGTTTAATTTTTAGCTTTCTTCGCTTTGCATGTCTTTGCATACCTCTTTCGCTTCATCACTTCATCACATTTAAATTTCAGCTTATATGGTCTAAATGCATAATAAACAAGGTTTCGCGTCAGATTCTGACTTACATTCTGTATTGAAAGTAAATTAGTCAAAAGTGAAAAAATGGAGTAATAAAAAGAATAATCATTCTGATCTCAAGTTTTTTACCACACTTAATAAGACATATAAAATAATAGGAAAACATACAAAATACCAAAAGGCATAAGAGATATTAGAATTTGTGCCTGTTATCTATTTTCTGCAAGAAATAGTAATTTTATACGTAAATATTCTGCTATTTCTATTCGTATTATTCGTCATACCGTCGCTAAGCTAAGCTACAAGGACTGCTCAGTTACAGTCGTAGTTATTATGTGTGACATATTATTTTTGTTATAAGTTTATGCTGTTAATATATTTGATTGAAAATCTTTTGTGTTTGTTTACTCAATGATTATTATAAAGAAAAAGGATCAACTAGGCAGAGCTATATAAAATTTAAAAAAATATAGACATATTATATTAAGTTTTTTACATACATATAAGCATAGTGGACAAAATAACCGCTCAATTATAGATACTTTACGTGTTGAGTGGCGGATCTAAACGCTGCCTTGTTACCGAACGAAGAAATGGAAATAATTTATTTTTCTGAGTGAGAATCGTGTTTATAGCACACACTGTGCCGAAGACTTCAAAAGAGAAGTTCACATGATGTTCACACAATAAACATGATGCTGGGCGTTATATAAATGATAATGATAAACAAACAGACAAAACGACGGATGTACTACCAGTTCAAGAAGCAATCTGTAACGCTAGTAACAACTGACGAAAATTATGCACCATCCAAACTGTTGGTAGTAAAAAGCATCTTCGTCTGGCGAGGATAGGCCACTTGTCACTGAGATAAATCGACTTCACCATCGCCTGTTACTTATAGACCCTTGAAGTAAAGTTTATCTGCCATTCTGTTACTTAATTACAACTCTTATTTCTTAGTCAATAAGGGTGACTTCTGCATTGAATAAGGTCAGATACATCTTTGTACGGCGTAGGGAGACATTGTAACAAGGAATAATGGTCGCGGTTATGTTCTCGTTATGATAAATTTGTGATTTAATTACGTTTCTTGGGGATACGTTCACGCTAGTACAGTCTTGATATCACATTTGCTATTTACTTTGTCGTGATTTATTAGGCTTTTAGGTGTAATTTTGTAGATAAATTATCTTGGTGTTACTTTTTGGTTGAATTCATTAGTTCTTTGTTTTCTTATATTTTAAAATCATCATGAAGTAGTGGGATAATGTAAAACTGTGCACTACAGTCACTATTTAAAAAAAAAGTTGGTAAATCTCACTTAGGGATTATATTTAAACTATTTGTAACTTTCTAAGAGAAGGTGGAAACTAAAACACGAAGTGTCCTTACACTATATTCTTTCCACGAACTACCAATCTCAAAAACCGAAACAAAATTTCAAGCATTACTACTGAATTGTTAAAGCATTAACCGATTAACCAAATTTTTACACGAAATATAAGAAAAATATCAATTTAAGATTAAACAAGAACCAAGACCATCATTCACTGGGGTGGTGATCAATCTTAGCTCTAGTACGGCTACGAGCCGGTAGATGGCATTCATTATGCATACTGATGACCCCCTGTAATGAGCTACGAAACATTTGGCTACGAATTTTATATAAATAAATGTAAGGAAGATTAAAATATTATTGGATTTGTTATTTTGGTTCTTTTTTATTGTTTTTTTTTGTGTTTAAGCGATGATATGTAACTTTTGATTTGTTTTAAAGAGTTATGTGGAAATTAAATGCTGCATTTTTTAAATTAAACTAAGAATATTGTCAAATTCTTAATGCTGAAAATTTCATTTTCTTTTTAGCTTCAAAGAATATGGGGAATGGATTATGTTGTTCAGACACTCCATTCCCCATTCTGCCCAATTTGCGAGACATTCAATGGCCTCGTTCACAATATTATATAAAATTAAGCATATTTTATTTTAAATGATTTTCCTTTTTTAATCATCATCTCTCTGCCGTATCAGTGGGGGAGACAAATTAAATATATTTTTTAATTATATTTAAATTACAAACATTATTTTACTCGCAAATTAAGATACAGTGAGAAACGCAAGTGTCTTAATGGGAATGGAGTGTTAATACCAGGTTACCAGGGTCCCTCTACCTACCCTGCTATGTCATTTCATATAATTATTTGTATATTTTCGTAGAATGTTTTTAAATTATTTGTTATACCCGTACCGAGTACCCGTGTACTCTAGCGAATAACATAGTGTTTTACCAGTAAGTTTTTTCTACCAAATGCGGGATATATATATATTTACTTTAAAAGTCAATTCACAGCAAGTAAACGGTTTGTCAGTTCGCAATATAGAATAATACTTCAAACGTGACAGCCAAGTGGACCCTAAAGTTTACACATCACTAGCTCCTCGCGTCGACGATCAAAGATTGAGTTGTTATTTCATCATATTGGGATAATAAATACGTTTATTTTATATATTTTGCCCGACTATATCAGAAAGAGAGTAATGTTTTTCATATGTCTGTGCAGTGAAATTTTGGCAGGTTCTACAGCCGATATGGCAATTTTAATAGTTTTATCGTGAAACCAGGTGTTGTGATGAATCGGAATGAGAGAAAGGTTGTTGTGAAATTCTATTCAAGAAATGTTATTTTATGTAATGTAATGTAAAAATTGTAGTTATATATTTTTATTCGACAAAATGCTACAAGTACAGTAGGCTTATAGAATAAGTCAGTTATTTAAAATGCAGGTTACAATTAAAAAGTAGCTTTCAGCATGCTGTGCTTAGTTAGCATTTTTCCTGTATAACAAGATAGGAAGAGGGGACTTAGAGTCAAGGCTTTTCTTTCCTTCCCTATTTGAGACATTACTTATTGTAATTGGGGATGGAACTTAACGCCGTTCTTTATTTACTAGAGCAGAAACATGAAAATAATTTCATTGTAACAATTATCTTAAGGGAAGGTAGTCCTACGACCGTTGTCTATAGACAGACCCAGTCAGGCCTCTCAAAAGATTAAACATTCTGTACCAGATATAACTTCAATTGTATTATTGATCCAAATCTCTCCATCATGAGATGACCACTACAGGAGCATGACCGAGGAAACACAATATGTTATACAATTTCACTTTACTTAAAAGAATAAACAATAAGGCATCGAACAAAGAGGCAAGTAAGTGATAAATTACAAGCTAACCGCACTCCAATCCATCTTCCTCACGTATGTTGGGAACACACTGTTGATAATACACTATTGTACTATTATTTTTTCACGAAAACTCTCTGAAATCTATTTATGTCTGATAAGAAATAGGTCTTATAGATATAGCACAGCGTTGAGTTCCGTTGTTCAACACGCTACGTCTTTAATGAGAGTAGAAAGTGTTTAAACTGTAGGTTTTGTATCATATAGAACTTGGTGATAACCATGCACACACACAATGGTAGTGCAATTGGAAAATATTTGATTATATATTTATTATATACAGTGCATTACAGTGTATGTGTGATTAATTCTGAGGAATAATTACAATCAAAATAACAATAAAATTGATGGCGTTGGTGATGGTGATGAAGCTGCTGATTTTATCTTAAATTTAATAAAAAATAGGACCATCTATAGACATTGACAGCCCAAGCAAAGACAAGAAATATATTTATGCTGTAGAAAAATAATATTGTAATGTAAAAACGAAAAAGAAAGAAAATTTGACAGATTTCCTTAGTTTGAAGCCATCCAACATTCTACAAGTAGCAGCAACAGAGTGACAGAACACTAGTTTCTATTTTACCTAAGAATATACTGTGACGATAAGAAAAAGTAACAAAAATTCGTCCGTGTGTCCTCAGTCCGAGCGGGTCCACTTATTATGCACCCTGAACTGGCCAACGCAAGAAAAATAAAGAAAATTTATCGAGTCCGCTACCGTTATGTTTTATTGTTATTGCTGGCCTTTTATTATATCAATGCTTCGTTTTTCTGGTCTTATTGATAAAAATAGATATACTTGAGGGAGATGTTACCATGATATGTGGTGAGTGGTGAGTTGCCAGTTACTTTAAATGGATCCAACTTGATGAAATTTTGGATGGTATTTCCGTTTCAAAACTTATTATATTTTTATTTTGTAGATAAGTATATATTTCATTGTGAGATAGTTGATAGAAGACGGCTTGAATACGACGAATACGACGATCGGGAGCACTGGTGCACCATAAGCCTGAGGCATCACTTTATTTAAACCAATAAGATCAAATAAATAAAAATATTAACATTTTAAATTAATTAATTATATTTATATTGCTTCAATTTTACTTTACAGAGCTTAATAAGTTACATTGTATGCAAAATAGGCATGTAATAGACCTTTCTTCTCGGTAACCTTGCCAAATGCAGAAGATAGGTTAAGATAAGAAAAAGTGTTATAAATCCATAGAATATACTAATTATACTAACGAGTAAGACAACGCCTCCGCAATAAGTCGCTTAATCCCATTTCTTATCTAACACGCTAATGTCTTTGGATTTGCATCGTCTACAAAAACGCTAATTTGGGAAGCTTTCACCAATTGTATCTAACTAAATAGCTACGATTTCCTTGAAAGGTTATATATACCTATAATACTTATAATTTTAGCCAAGCATTAAAAAAAATCATCAAGTTATTTACTACTATATCCAAATATAAATAAAAGAACAGCAACTCTCATAATTAAAAAAAAAAAAAATTTTGAACGATGCATCTTATTTCCTTATATTTTGGAAAAAATTATTACTGAAACAAAAATAATACTACAGTTTAAAAATAACGTGTAAAGTAAACTCCTTTGACTCGCAAAGCCAATGTATATATTCATGAACCCACCAAGACCGGAGCTTTGAAATTAAGAAGATTTAGAAAAAGCTCAGTGGAGCTTTGCCGGAATCAAAGGATATGGTAATTGAGTAATTAGTAGCGCCCTCTTGTGCGGAGAGGATGAACTTACGTTGTGTTTGTGTTTTAAAGCTTATTTAATTTGTTTATATACTTACCTATATTTGTTTTTATACCTACAGAAATAATATTTTTTTGTTTTTTTTTTTTATTTTTTAAATTTTAGTGATGATCTCTCTTTTATTGTGTTTCTAATGGTGATAGTATTTAGTTTTGTCTTTAAAATATTTATTTTTCTTCAAATTTAAATTTTGTTCCTAATTAATTTTTAAATTTGCTACTGCAATATCTGTAGTTTATTATGTTTTTATATTTTTTCACATTGTATTTATTTTTCACATAGCAGGCCACCTGAGAATCTAGTTCTAAGACAATCTGTTCCCATTAAGACATTTCCGTTCTCCACTTTCCGTCGATTTTGGAGGCATTGCGTGTTCAGTGGCGAAACTCAACGCCGCGCTTTACTTCGTTACTCTGGTAAGGAAATGAAAATATTAAATAATTCATTTTCTTGAGCGAGAATCGAACCCACAACCTATCGCGTTTACACTCGCACGCTTGTGCCCCTGCGCTATGACTGGCTTCGTTCGAAAATTTTATATATAGGCACAATTATTAGGAAAATATGACATCATATAATAAAGGAGTATTACAGCACTAGACTATTAACCTTTTAAAACAATTAATTATTTTAAAATTAAAACATTTTCAAAGTTCGTTCGTTTTATACCTTATATCGTTGTTTGCGGGAAAACAATTTAAGAGCTCGTAAAAATGGAAAACCTTATCTGAAGTACTTTGAAGTGAATATCATATCCGATATTTAAATGAGGGTAGAAATTAAAACGCGAACACTCAAAAACTTTTTAATTTAACGGACAGAGAATATATTATGGGCGTCAAAAAATGAAAATTAATAATTGGACGCTTTAAACAAACAAACAGTGGGACTTAAATCACCACAATATATTCAAATTTTGAATATAAAAAGCTTTGAAATGTCAATTAAAACTTTTAAAAGTCTTTTGGAGTAAGTGTTATTTTTACATAAAATATGTATATAATCGCAGGAATGACATTACTGACATTTTATGTAATATGACAATTCGACTTCGAAAACTGCTCGTTATAATTGAATGAAGATTTTTTTTTCTTTTCTAGATTTCGAGTTCACTCTGCCTGCAAATAACAGGGTAAGTTCATATCTTCATATATATCTTCATACATTTTAATTTAATATTTTTCTGTAAGCGAGTTGTTTACAAAAACAGAGCACTCAGAGTACACTCCACTTATGAAAATTTGAAATTGTAATCAGTTTTATTTACTAATGGATTATCTTCTTAGATAGAAATATATTTATGTTCATTTTTTCTATTGAATTTAACGTGGGACAAGACTAAGACTAAGACAAATTCTATATAATAATTAATTAGTTGATATGATATTGCTAGAGGTGGGTGTGGCGTAGTGAGATAACATACGACTGCAAACGTGAAGTTTGTGGGTTTGTTGTCCACTCGTTAAGAGTAATTAAATGTTTGAACTGTTTCGCCATAAAACATGCGATATGGAGATCAGAGTGTCTAATCACTAGGTTAAGTTCACGGTACTATATCTAATGTCTCTTAATAATATATAGTTTAAATATAAACAATAAACACAATTTTCTACATAAAGTGCTTTAGGTGCTATTGTGTATATACTCAGTACTATGAATGACTTACTACTACCCTCAAAAGAGTTCCACTATACAGGTCCTGGCTCTATCATCAGATCAGCTAAATGGTACTACTTTATTATATTATCACTTCTTTATTTATTACGAGTGGTTCAAATTATTATTTTTTACATATTTGCAAGTCGACATAATAAAATCGTGTTATTTGGCGGTAAAACGAAAGAACGAGAGAACGAAATGTTATACGAGTTAGTTATTCATCTTGAGAAAAAGTGTATACAAACAAAATTTCGCGTAGTAATTACAGCTAATACGAGTATAATAGCTCTAATAATTATTTTCTTAAAAAAAAAGACTCGTATGTCACACATCGATTGCATCCGATAAATTTGCACCTATTTATATTATAAAACTGAAGAGTTAGCTTCGTTGAAGGCACTAATCTCTCGCTATAAGACTTCCTCAGGCACTTATAATGTGTCGTGTTATTTCCATATGAGCATAGGGACGAAGCCGCACGTAAAAATAGACTATTCTAAAAATAGCCTTGCAAAGTAATTACAGGTAATATAATAGCGGTATGATAGCTCTAATTATTTTTTTACTATTAACTTTTTTTCTAAAAAAAAAGACTTGTACGTCCCACATCGATGGCACCCGATAAAGTTGCGTATCGCCGCATAAATTTGCATACATTTCATATTCACTGAATAGGGGAATAAAATTAGACGCACATGGGTCGCTTTTTTTTAACTGTTTTTTTTTTGTTTTTGGTTTTTTGTCTATATTTTTTAGTTTCCAACGGCCATTCCGTTGGTTGTTTGGGTTCGAATCTAAGCAAGTGTAAGTTAAAGTTATATTTTCCGTCGGGCGACTCTTTTAGTTTGTCTTTTCGTAAATTCGGAGTAATTTATATTTAAATCTTATTCTACTTCTGTTTAAACTAAATATGATAATTTATTAAATCTACTAGTTTTTAGCCTCACGCTGTATCCCTCATAACTACTCTACTTTCTCAGGTAGAACAACTGAGTGTAGATGAAATATGATTGCGAGGAAATGAAAAAAAAAAATCATTCCTTCCAGTAAGAATCGAAACCACAATCGTCGCGTTTGCAATCACAAGACCTCCAAAATCTACCATGTACACAAAAATATCTTATATATATATAGATATACACTAAAAAGGCTAAAAAACTATATATAGCATTTAAGACGACAGGTGTCCTGCCTCCAGGCTAAAGATTTTTTCGAACTAAAACTCCGCATCCGCCACGGTGTATTATGTGTAATATTACTTAAATAACCTTTAAATTTTTGCTGCGATGCGGGTAAACCGCCGATTATGGGAAATAAATTATTATTTTATTACTTTTTCTAGGTCGGAAATTATAGGATAGTGAACATTGTCTTTTAATACCTAAAAAGTAATAATTTGCCTGGAAAAATAAATATTTTGAATACGATCAGATACGGTTTCTAAGATGTTATTAAATTGCTTTAAACTTTGAAAAATAAAATTGGTAAATTCAATTTTTTTTGGACTTAAGACAATCCAGTCTATCATTTAAAAAACAAATATTTTAACATAAAACCATTCATACACCTTTAATTATATATAAATATCACATTCTAATTATAATATAAAAATATGAATTTGAATTTGATGTTTATATTGTCAAATGAACATAAACTTACCACCAGCTCCAAAGACAGGTGCAATTGCTTTTTCAATATGAATGTTACAATTTTATTTTTTATATTTGATAATTATCCTGTAAGCGATTCAATTTATATTAATTTCATACATTTTTATTTATTAAATTTCTAAACAATAATAGATTTTATTAGTAAGCTTTGTTTTTACAGTTAGATAGAATGTGGAATTCTATTTTAAACACATCAGGCTCATAAAAGATTTATAAAATTTTTGAGGCGATAACTTGGCGTTTCAAGCTTATCTTTATTTCTCGTTCCTATCATATATTTGTCACTATTTCTTTATATAACCATTACTTTATAATATTGTTATTTATGGAAAGTAATCTAAGTAATATAAATTATTATTTATTATATTCCATACTAGTGGGCCCGGACGCGG
>FAPJ01006539.1:5004-16304 GCA_001485985.1 Heliconius ethilla aerotome | reverse complement strand
AAACAAACAAACTCTTCCGCTTTATTATATTAGTATAGATTCTACAACAATTTTAAAATCTATATAAAATGTTTCATGGCCTACGATACCATTCAGAGCGGGCGGCGGGGACCATAATCGTAAATTTTATATAAATAATACACAAGTACAATATCGGTTTTCCTTGCTACCTAATAAATAATTTTACCTAGAAATTTAATACTTATTACAATAGTAATACAATGTAAAATTCTATGAAAAAGAAATAAGATATAATTCCTCGTGTAACAAATATTGTGTTAACAATGTTGTATTCAAATCAAAATCTCATCTCGAATGTAAAGTAATCGTAGATTTTTAGTGTTGCTCGTTTCAATAAAAATTATGTCAATTAGTTGGGTGTTACTACAGGTTTAGTCATTTTTTGTTTAAATTTCTATCGTAGATGAAAGACGTAACTGTTACTAGTCTTATTCTTTTTAGGATTTTTAGTCAAACCGGAATCCTTATAAGATCAGTCGGTTGTCCTTCTGTCCAGACTATCTATCTAAAGATTCCAATAATTAATATCAAATATTCATGTCTATGATCCGTCAAAGTCCTTCAAGTTATGTATGCTCGTAGACCTAAATTGTACAACAATTGCCAGCAATTCCATTGTACACATACACAAAATCGTTATTAAAAAACTTTGACTACTTTTTTTTAAAGACTTAATGCGAACGGAGTGTCTTAATACTAGGTTCCCGGGGTTCCATTGCCTACCTTGCTAAGTGTTATAGCATGAAGTTAGAAATTATGTTTTAATAATAAATATTAATAAAAATCTTACAATTAAGAGAAAGTAGAAATTTGGCATGTTGGTGGGTTAGGGAGTTTAGGAAAGTACTAATATATTAGTTGGATTCCCAAAATTCCATAGGAATAGGAAATTAGGGGATTTACTGTTTTAGGTCTTAAAATTCACGCAAACAATGCTGCGAGCTACAACTACTTACTTTAAAATCTCAAAGCCTATTAAAATATATAATCGTATAAAAAATTCTTCGAGATGCTTATCTTGTATAACATATCTTTTCTTAGATATAACGATCGTAATTAATTATAAAATATTACATATTAATATGATAAAAAACAGTTCTTAAGATTTACATCATTTTAATTATGAATACTTTATTTTAAGCAAATTGGTAGTATGGTAAAATTATCTAGTATATTTACACTTGTGTCAAAATTTGAGCAAAGTGAAGAAAAAAGCTGGAGAACGAGGGTAAGTATGAAGAGATTTATCACAGGGAACGAGGTGGAGAGGTATATAGAGACCGTGGCATTTGGTCCTACCTACTTCGCTAGGGACGGAACTGGTTAAAATAATTTTGTTTATCTTTTCAAATTATTACTCTTCTCTATTGCTTGTATAAGAACAAAATAATTTAATATCTACCTGCAATACAAATACGCTCCGTTCCCATTATGACACTTTTATTGCTCACTTTCTGCTTAATTCTGGAGGCATTCTGTGTTGAGTGGCGGAATTCCGCGCCACGCTTTGCCTCGTTACGAGAACAAGGAAATAAATTATTGAATATTTCCTCGAGTGGGAATCAACCATCGAAATCAACCAACCAACCACCCGATCGAAATCTTGATAAAACATCCACCATATATAAAGATATACGACTAATGTGAGGTACATTACGTAACCGATGATACCCACAAAACTAAGATGACAATTTATAACAACAATATAGTCACAGCAGACCAAGAACAGTGTTTCATAATTTACTGTCGTCCATAAAGCATGGCCCGTTAAAAGTCATGTATATGCATATCATCAATAATTAGCCGACCTCCCATTGGGTTATAGCTCAAATGTATATTTTGTGGTATTTTATATGTATATGAATGGGTCGCGTGTTCGAGCTTAATCACTTATTATTTACTGATATTGTCTGTTTAAGGGGATGCGCAGACGCGTGTAGCTCTATGCTAGCAACCTCCATATAAAGATTTAATAATGCTAATTGATATTGTGAGTTCTATTGTATGAAAAATATCGGCTTTTTCTTTTTATCCATGTAGATAGTATTGCACAGAACTAAGATGTGTGTGACTGCAAACGCAACGATTGATGGTTCGATTCCAAATCGGGGAATTGTTTATTGAATTTCTTAGCAGATTTAGAAAGAGCGGCGTTGAATTCCGCCACTCAACACGCAATATCTCAAATAGGTTTTTGTGGATAAGATATGAAGAAATTCATTATATGGCAAAACCTAAAGTTTTATCTAATGAGCTTATTATTCTAATATCTCCTATGAAGATGGACTTAAAAATATATGAACGCTAAGATATTTTATGTTACGTTCGACAGTTGTCATTCGATAGATCCGATTTGTATGCAGGAAAGCCCTGATTAGTTCGTGTCGTTTAGGTGTTTGTTTAGAACGGTGTTATCGTTTTATTAATAGGCCTCCCTAATTAATTTCGATGTCATTATCGATGGAATATTATAAATTATTCATATTATGTTAATATTTTTTACGTTACGGGGTTAAGACACGCGAAACTGACATTCGTCTTGGAGTGTCCTAATCGCATAATTATCATGTGTTTCCTCACTTTTTAGAACGAATTATTGTAAACGATTGTCCTGTTATAAGCGAGATACAGTGTGAAACTAAAAATAATCGGACTGCATACTTTAACTAAAAAATTTAAAATATTACAAGTTTCTCAAACGTTTCGAGTTTCGAGATTAAAAGTTTAGAGTTTAATGGCTCCTCCCTCAAGATCAAATTTACAATTACGTCAATACTAAACTATCAACTAAAACAAGTAACAAATTTAAACATCCATATCATTACTCAACAGTCATTATACATTCAAACTTCACTCAAATCATAAATTTTACTCAATTGAAAGAAAAAAAAGTCTCCAAAATTTTATCAAAACATAGAAATGAGTAATTTATTTGATTACAATCAAAATCTACACAGATAGACCTACAGCAAAGTATAAGGCACGTCTCGAGGCGGATAATTTAGTAGCTTTGGACCATGCCCACTACACTTTATTGGCCAATTAGAGTCGACACCCACGCGCTTCGTTTCCATACGAAATCTAACGTTATCTGTAAACTAACGGTGACCTTATATCGTATGCAGAGTGTGAATCAAAAGTTCTATTTAGGTATATATTCATGAAATATTAGTTTGTTTACTCCCGTGACTTACTACTATATGATTTACATAATAAATTTCAGATTGTTTTAAATGAGTAGATTGCTTACTCGGTTAGTAAGCCAGTATATATAAATATTGTAAAATTACATAATTATAAAACCAACAAAAAAGGCCTCAGAATCAACTTAATTTAAAAAAATAGGCCTTAGAATTAACTGTTTCATACCAAATGTCATCTAAATTTTGTTTTACGCTAAAAATATTTAAATACATAATTTTGCAAACAGATATACAAATATTTCCAATAAATAATCATAATTTTTTATTGTTATTATAGATTTTATGTGAACTTTTCGCCCGATCTATAATTTATTATGAGCAGACCTAGCGGCGTTTTATAGCGTCGCTTAATGAGTCGCGGTGATGAATTAAAGCATGTGTCAGCGTAATAAAATGATCAGCTGGGCGTGTCTGTTCATCGATCATGCTGTTCATGATTTAATTATTATTATTTCGTCTTTTAGTTTTAGTTAAGCAGAGTTTTAGGGCAAGCAGGGGGAATAGTGTTAAGACACTCCGTATTCCACACACCGTCCAAAGTTCGGGAGATTATGCGTTGTGAGGTGAAACTCAACGCCGGGTTTTGTCTTGGTACCAGAATGAGAACATGAAAATAATTCATTTCTTCGAGTGGGAATCGAACCCACATGCCCATAGTCAGATTACGTGTAAATCAATATTTTATATTATCTTTATTTTAAAATTAAACTTAGTGCAAAAAAATTACATTGACAAGTTTCTCCGTTTTCTACGTTTAATCCACATCGCAGTGAAACATCGTTTTACTATAAATCTAATGGTTGTGGATTCGAATCCATTATTATCGATAATACTATTATTATTTCCGCGCTATGCTAGATGCAGTGCGGCGATGACGTCGAGTTCTGCCACTCAATACCTGATGTCGAAAACTTGACTGAAAGACGGGATTAATAATAGGCTTTTTTTTTCAAAATAAATACTTAAAAATCCATATACTAATTTTATCTATCAAATCTGCCAATATCGACATTTTTATATTATCTTAGGTATAGCGGCCATCATAGTCGTCTCTGTCACTCAATACAGAACAGATAAAGAAATATGTTAAAATGTACATTTCACTTTTCTAGTACCAATCATACATTTTGAATATCTGAACAGGTTTGTTAAGATTTTATCGAACACTCGGCGTTGCTTATTAGCGCCAGTTAACACGGCCGCCCCGTTAAGACCATATCAAATTGAGAGATTTTCTTTTTCCTTGTTCTAATGTACTGTGCACATATGCGCTTGGATCGTTAATCTATTTAACAAATGTTAAACGAGCCTTTTTAAAGTTTCATGTTGCAATAACCAATGTTAGTTAGTTGCTAACCTAAGCAATATCCCATATAGCAGGATAGACAGAGGAAATCTGGTGCTAAGACATTCCATTGTCTACGTACCGCTCAATTTTCAAGACGTTGCTTGTTGAGTGGTGGATCTCAATACCGCGTTTGGTCTTGTTACCATAGCGGCGAAATTATAATAATTCATTCTTCGAGTGGGAATGGAACCCACAACTGTGGCATATTTAAAGTTACATACTCGTTTTTTAGTTTTACTAATCACGCCAATATGTTCATTCATAAAAATCATAAACTTATATTTAAAACTCTTATTTTAAAGACCACCAAAAATCATCCACACAACTGCTACATCACGATTTCGTAATTATTATAGAAAGTAAAATGGCGATTTCTAATTAAGCATAAATGTATTTATAGTTAGTTTTTTGTAATATAAGTGTTTATTTTACTCGGATCAATTTCGGCAACGATTGCTTTCACAGAGCGTTATTACTATATAGCTAATAGTAATAGACTAATAGCCGTTGTTAAGTATAGAAATGCTTACATTTATATTATAAACTATAGGCTGCCCGCGACTTCTTTTTGGTGAACGTAAAAGGTAAAATCCTGCTATTTTTCCATTCCCCTAAGATTTTCGTAATTCGTCCTCTTTTAGTGCTTCTCTACATTCAAAATTTCTGCGTTCTACGCTTCGGCCGTGCGTTGTCTGTCGGTCAATCGGTAACCAAATAGTTTTATATATAAGATATCATAAAAATCTTTATTGTTTTTAATTGGTTTACGATAGCTATGTTTAATTTATATGAATACACTAGATAGATATGCTATATTCGTAGATTGTGTAGACACAGGTTTTGAAACTGATTTTGTGTCTTCATGATCGTCAATGAATATATTGAAATAGGTAATTATGGTAATATAGTTGTAAGTCGGAAACGGAGTGTCTTAACACTGGGTTCCCTCTGCCTACCCTGCTGTGTAGAATAAAGCGTGAAACTGATTTAATTTGATTTAGTCGTATTTATATTGTACCTATTTTAAATACGAGGATAATATACTCTTGGGAATTGATCTGGCTGGAATTGAACACAATATTTTACTCTGTTATATAAAGTAGGGTAGAGGGAAAATAGTGGTTAGACTCTACGCTCGCTAGTTTCTGTTCAGTTTTCGATACAATGCATAAGTGGTAAAATTCAATGCTGCGCTTTGTCTATTAAAACCGGAAAAATTGAAATATTCTTTAGATATAATTATTCCCCCTCTAGTAGGGATCAAATCCAAAAACATTCTGTTAACAGTCAGACACTGCGATTGATCGAACAGTCAGACGAAGCCTCAAGCTTTCTATATTATTTAATTTAAAGAACAATTTAAAGTATCCTGTCAACAAACCAAGTATGTCACAAAATAACAGTACTTCATTTACCTTACATAATTCTCCTCACCAGCAGGGGGCCTTAACCACCAAAGCGAACATAATATTAATTAAATAATCCCCACGATTACTTAATATACATAAAAACGTCATACAATAAAAAAAACAAACGCGTAAAAATCTTTAAAAACATACAACGGAAATTATAAAAAGCTATAACAATTAAGAAAATTAACGAAATTAGCCAATCAAATCGCCGCGGGTAGCCCCATATTGTTATAAATAATAACAGATTGAACGGAGTATGTATCTAAATTGTAACTTTTAAAGAACTTAATTAGTAGATAAAATAACGGACACGTATAGCTAAGTTGTCTCCCTCTGGCCGTAGGTCGGTTTAGTTCTGTCCTTCTTACTCGCGGGATAGATTAATAATTCAATAAGGATGGGATAGAGAGATTCTGATCGGGTCCCGGCCTCGGTGTATAGTAATGCGTGTTTTAAATATTTACTAATGAACGTGATTTTTTAAGGTGATGTTTTCGGATTTGTACCTTAAATTTATTTATTTTTATTTCTTCTTAAACTTCACACTGTGTCCCGCACTTGACAGGGTAGACAGGGGGTACTTAGGAACCTAATGTTAAGACACGCTATTCTCATTAAGACACTTCCGTTTTCTTTTTTCCGGCGAATTTTGGAGGAGTTGCGTGCGGTAATGAACATATCGTTTCCCCGAGTGGGAATCGAAGCCACAACTATAAAATAAAAATATTCCCTAATTAATGTAAATATTTTTATTTATGTACATATTCACAATATTAAAACAAATGACAATATTACATAAGAAAACAAATTTCCAAATATGACATTCAAGCCATGTAAAGTCACTCATAATAGATCATTTATAAGCATATTACTTGTAACAATTGATTGAAATATATAAACGTACCGCGACGAATTCTCTAACAGTGTCAAAGTTCATTACAAAATCAATTGTCACTACTCCGTTATCGACATCGCCAGTGTGGAATGCTGGGACGGTGTATCTTAATATAATAAAATGGAAATGGCCGTCGGTCTTCGTCTCTTTGTTTTAATGTATTTAGTTAACCAGTCCTCTTAGCGTTTATTGATGTAATTGGTAAAGCTTTTTTGTACAATTTTAGGTTAATGCGACTTCGATTTCTGAAATTGACAAGCGTCTGATTGAATGACTGGGTTTTTCTGTTTCCTATATCTATTCTGTAAAATCTTAGAATACAACAAGAATAGTTCCTAGTTCGAGTGTAGTAGGTCTGACTAAAAAATCTGGTGGTAAATCACCCCGTCTTATTTTCTGTCATCAAATGAGTGACAAATAGCAAAAAATAACACAATCTTATGTCCTCAAAACTATTCATGATACGAGCCTAAACTCGAATGAATTAATAGTAAGTAACTTATAAAAAGTTCCACTCCATTATTATAGTTTTGGCTGCATCAGATATGAGAGAGTATTGTCAGCTACGAATGTATAACTGCTAGTCGGTTTGACCGCTAACGAGTATTATCAAATGTAATATCCAAGTAAACACTATCCCTCGTATCGTAATTAGAAAGATACATGTTTAATACCGTGACCGGAACAATAACGTGTCGAGCCTTAACGTGGACAATTACCGATTTTATTAAATAAACTAAAAGCAAATATCGATTTTCTTCTCGGTCGTTTGTCAAATGTATTTCACGGCATTTTATAATTTTTTATTACAAGCAATTTGTGTTTAAACATTTTCACAATGACGAATCGATTCTGTGTAACAGTAAGATTTGATCGTAATAGAACCGAATAAATATTTAATTACTCGAATTGACTCTAGTCACTAGTGAATGGTAACGCAACGGTTTGGTTTTTGTTAATAGTCATAATTGTCTCGACATTCGGATCGATAGTTTGTTTAGCGATCAATTGAGACATTTCATGAACGACTGTTCTAGTTGGTATAACGTAACGCACTAATTTCGAGTATTCACACTCAGAATTTCACATTGTATTTTGTCTCGTTATCACAGCAACGAATGAAAATAATTGGTTTCCCCGAGTGAGAATCGAATCCACAACCGCCGCGTTTACAGTTGATGCGCCGATGCGCCACGACGACTGTATTGTTTAAAAGTCAAATCAATTTGTCTTTCAATTTTTTATGTGAATTAAAGATGGAGGACGAGACGAGACGAAACGAACGTGCTCAGGTAGTTTGGTCACGACGAGAGAATGAGTGCTTAAATGCTGAAAGAATGACAAAAACAATTATGAATGAAAAGTAGCTCAGGAAGAGTTAGTGGTCGCTGGTATCTCCCCTAGCCTCCTCGGTTGATCTTCGAAAACTCAGTATAAGTAGTACATGAGGACGGTCACGTAAATAGCACGAGAACCCCTCGGAGGTCTTGCATAGAGAGGTTGATGATATGAAAGAGGTATGCAGTAGCGTTTAGCGCTCCGTTCTCCGTATCTATCCTGCTTTGTTAGGGCGAAAGCGTGAAACTTAAATTATACTCAAAACATAAACTGAATGTAGGCTCTGAGGCTTAATAGCTAACAAATAAAGAACATTCGCAGTCATAAAAACCAATAACTTGTAGTCCAAATTCACGGTACCGTTTATATAGTCATTACATGTAGTTTTGTTTTGATTGACCAACAATTAAATTTATTGACTCAATCTCTTTACGATCTGTATCTAAACACAGCTATTTAAGCATCAATGTTTGTGAAAGTAAATATATTTACGTTCCAAATAAACTCATTCGTTATTATATCGACCGTGTGAATATAGTACTATGAAATATAGCGGGAGGTGTTCCGTATACACTTGTAATGTATTAATATGGTGTAATAATAGAGATTATCGATTTAATGTTGGCTCTCGATGCTATTGAGTGTTGAAAGTTCAACGGAGATATGCTTTAAACGCTTTATTTTGGATTATTATTTTAGGGCCGTTGTAGTGCAGCTTGTTTTAGAGACTGTAAACGATTGTAGCTCGGTTGTAGGTTCAATTTCTGTTTGGGTTAGTTTTCAGGCTCATGATACTATATTATATGAACTATATTACAACTATACTATATGCTACCCTACTATATAGTAGTACTTGCAGGATGAAGCTGAATTTTATATGATTCAATTATTTAATTGAAGTCTATATTATATAATATTTTTGTAAAAAAACGTACCTACTCAAGATCGGAAAGTGGAGAAAGGAAGTGGCAGTATTTTACTAGGTTCCCAGATTTCTTCTGCCTACCCTGCTATGTGCAAGGTGCAGGGTGAAACTAAACAAAAAACATTTTATACTACTGCAAGCCTAATTCTAAAACCCACAAGCTCAATCCACAGCAATTAACACGTACGTTCTCTATCCACATACCATCGAGGTCCGAGCACGATAGCAATGAAGACATTAACGTATCGCCGTTTATTAGAACAATTTCGATGTTAATGTACTGTAATCATAATGCTCAACGCTTTATTGTGCAATTATAAGCGTGTTGGTAGAGCTATTATAAAGTGGATTACGAGTGGGGATTCGATGATATGAGTTGACGATCACTCGGAGGACTTTTTTTCATTTCTCGGTTCAGATAAGACAAAGTGCGGCGTTGACTTTGGTAGTGATCTCTCAATATCTTGATTTTGGTGGAATGTGGAGAACGGAAAAACAACTTAAAAATAAAAAAAAATATCTTGTTTCAATTTCTCCTGTAATTTTTTGTTTGTTTTGGAAAAACGTGCGGTATAGATATTTGAGAAATATACAATTGTAATTAAAGTCATGTGTATATGTATGTATATGACACTATACTATTCATATACTAACAATGCAAGGAGATATTTTAAGATATTCAACATTATATTAAAAAAAAACTTAATTTCTTTATAATCATTTAGCTGTTATAGACTAATTAGAGCACGTGTCTAATCGACACCATCGAGTTTTTTTTCCACAATTTTGAAATTTTATAATAACCTGTATATTATAACGTATAGGTACTATATTCTTGTAATGGGTCAATTTAGTTTATCTCGTGATCTCTACTTAATAAAATATTTGGGATATTCAGAGTGAAATAAATGAGAAGTAACTTTAGGACTTATGTGAGTGCGAGACATGGTTTATTACAGGAATTTGTTTGTATGGTGCACTTTGTTAATGTTTCCGTCTCAGTGTTTAATAAACCTCAATTAGGTATACTTTAATTTGATTTTTTAATCGAATTTCGAGGTTTTTTGTACTTTCGCAGTATATAGGATTGATATAAATCGCATTAAAATTCCGTAAAATAAACTTGAATGTAGCGGGATTTGAAGCCGCTTTGCGTAGGACCTGACGGCATCGTTGCCGTTAGGTCCTTTCTGATTCCGTTATGTTTTATATTTTTACATAATTATATGTTTATAATGTAAAGAGTACTAACAACTTAAGAAAACCCCGCTGGAGACCTAATTACGAACTAAAAATATGAAATTTAACATTATTAACTTAGCAAAATATCTTTTAGTTCTTAACGTAACTTTATATAGGTTCAAAGAGATCCGGTAGTTCCTTATGTCTCTTACGCGTAGAGCGCAGTACAGGAAATTATTTATATAAAACCAATCATCATATTATATTTCTGATGTTATCGTTTACTCGACTTGAATATACGCAAAAGACAAATATAAATAAACACTTACAATTTAGAGTTTAATATAATAATATAAATAATCAAAAAACAACAGATAGAGACGGGCGAACCCCGAAAAAGAAAACTATTAAATGTACACCCTGCATCAAAAATACGTAAGTACGTACATACCTCCACTTTCAACAAAAGACCACCATTAAATGTAAATAGCCATTGTAAATGCAAACTGCATTCATTCTAATGACAAAGTATGTAAAACAAGCGCGGTGCAGGTAATTATTTTGTGTTTATCAGTTGTAACAGTATACGGCGTTGTGGGGCTATGCGTCTTCCACAGTGGCTCTGATTACCACGATACGTGTCCAGCCTATATATTTATTATGTCACAACTATGTGCATAACTTACATTATTAATTTTGTATTGATAACTTGTTTAATTGGATAAGCTATTATGATAACGCTTTGGAGGCTGTATCTGTTGGTATATACATACATATTGTAGATGTATAATAAGAATAATAAGTACCACCTACATTTTTACTTGTCAAACACTCAAATAAAACTTTATTAAATTAAGCCATTACAATCACTTTGGAATCCTTAAATTCCATAAAAATCGGCCAAGAGTGAATAGGATTCGCCGAAACCGGCCAAGTGTGTTTCCATAGCAGCAAAAATTTTTTCAGCTTCACGCTG
>FAPJ01006524.1:7998-18564 GCA_001485985.1 Heliconius ethilla aerotome | reverse complement strand
TTTAAATGAAACACTTTCACCTGATTTTTTTAAGTTTACGCTGTATCCTGCATAAAGCAGGATATGCAGGGTGAACCTGGGAACCTAGTAATAAGACACTCCCGTTCCTCACTTTGCTGGAGGCATTGCGTGTTTAGTGGCGAGACTCATTGGTGTTCTTTGCCTCGTTACTATATCGAGGAAAAGGAAATATCAAATATTTCCTCAAGTGAGAATCGAACCCACGACCAGTCGCGATTACCATTGCACGGCTGTGCCCTCGCGCCACAACTGGTAGATCGATACCTACCGGGTTCGCCTGTGACAACGGCCTACTACTAAGTATTTGAAACATTGCGTTTTCAAAAATGTATAAATATACGGGATTAATCCGGTTAGAGTTTCATTTGAAAAAGGTATATGTAATATATACACGTTACATTATGTGCATTTCGATTTAAATTGTACAAAAGTTACCAGAAATATATGAACACTATCTCTGAGTCTGAGTCTGCTATAGTTACTTCGAAAACATTATATAACTAATATTTTGAATATGAAATATTAACAGGGAATATTTACATCAATATATTTTTTTAAGTTTAAATTTAATAATCACATATTGAATTTTTTTTATGCTATATCCTTAACATTGGGACAATTAACAACACTATAGATGTTGATAATTTTAATAATATAATTGATTCTCAGATTGTCTGACGCTAGAGAAATAACAGTGTGGTGCTTTACCACCTATATTATACAATGTCTCTTAATATACGAAATAATCACATGACCACTCTACAAGTAACGGGCGGTAACTTTACATATTAATGTTATTAATACATATTAATGTTATTAATATGTGTTATTAATATGTAAAGGATTTTTTCGTTAAGAAATGCAAACATTTTACTGAATGTTTAAGATATTTCACAAACTTTTTTAGTTTTTAATATGTCATATATTTCTGGTAATATACACAGTAAAACATATTTATACATTACATTATTAAATATTTCCTAGTGGAAGCAGGAAATAAACATTATACCAAATTAATGGTGGTTATAACTTTAAATACTATTTGAATTTTGTCGGTGAAACATTTGTCTTGGTTTGCTTTTTTTAATATGTTGGATTCTATACTTTCAGTCAAAAAGATTGATAATAAAATCAATTTTACAAATGTAACGCAATTAATATTTTATAACAAGAAATGATATACGAATGTAACAAATGAAATATATTGCTGTTTCTTAAATTTTTTTGAAATGAGCCCACAGTTATCTCGCATTTTACCATGTTATTATATTTAATACTTTTGTGTGGTTTTATGTTGAATGTAAACTTATTACACAAATATGTTCTATTAATTCTAAATATTCCATAGAATATTGTAGCTGTATTTTTCATAATAATATTTATTTATATTTTGTATTATAAAAAAGGGGTACTCAAATCTTTAATAAGACTAGTGATGGTTGATAGCGTTATCGGGATTTATATTCAATTATTTTGTGTATCCTATGCATTTTTACTAAAAATAGGGTAATATATGTATTTATTACACATCTGACTAATTTATACATTATATAATAATATGTATATTTTGTTCATACAACTGTCGGTCTGAGGTCGTGCCTTTCAATTGAATTATTATAATGTAATACAAGGGGTATTTGTGCACGATCATCTTAAACTTGTTTGCTGCATCATTTATATTATTGTCATTTAGAAAATAAACCGTAGAATTACAAATAAAAACCAAATGAATGTAAAAAACGTTATTTTATAAAAAATCTCTAGAAATAATATTTACGTAAAATTATGTGATTTTACGTTTAGGTAAAATGTAAATTACTCTGTATTAAGAAAAAACATTTGATTAAAAATTAGGTTGTCAATGCAAATGTGACTCTTTCTACTGTTCATAATTATAATAGTGAATACAAACTTTTTACTTAATGGAAATAGTTTTAAAAAAAAACTTAATTCGAAGTTTCATAGGAAATACAATTTTTACAAAAGGGATCTAAAAAGCGATTTTTTTTAAATAATAATGTTCAATTCATATCATTCAGTTAAGATGATACAGTACTTATATAAGATTGTCCACTTTATACTTCTGTTGTGGTAAGTTGTTAAACCAAGTTCACATTTAACAGGAGCCATTTTAAATCTTGTCCAAATGTAGTAAAATAGATGTAATATGTGTAATGTATTATATAAGACACATTTCAAACTTTATTGAGAGAAGTTTTACAAATATAAAAAATGTTGTATGGTGTCAGTAAATTTAAAATAGTAGTGACTCTTGTATATTATATCTTTCGCGGATTTCGGCAAAAGCATTTAATAAATGCTGATTAAATTAATTAATTGGAATAGATAGATAAAGGGATTAAACAACAAACTTTTCATTTGAGCACACACTCTTAATATTTATTTGTTTAAAAAAAACTATTTGGTTATAGTTTAATTTGTAAAACTATTATATAACAAAAAATATATTGTCCAAGTATATTATTGTACTAAAGTATTGATAATTTTACCAAAATTTGTTAAGTTTTTGTATTATAAATGGTCTTAGGTTATACTTATTAATAAAGACATTTATTTGTGATAAATGATTTAAGTTTTATTGTGATTATTGAATATCTGTATGTATAACATTGTATATTTTTTTGCACTGAGAATTCTTTTAATTTTTTTTATTGAAAACTGCATAATTAAATAGATATTGATAATGAAATTGGTTTTTTTTTATATCTTTTTATCCTGATATTGTTTCGTATATGAAAACAAGGATAGCTTGATAATGTAGTAGGTGAGAATCGTAAATAGAAATAAAAAAGCCTTCCTTAAATCAGTCTGTATATTGGATATGTCTGCAATACAGCAAGATACATTACAATGAAAACAGGTAAAAGTGATAAAATATTGGAAACAAAAATAGTAATTAGAATTTCTTCTCTGAAACAAAACTATAATAAAACCATTCTTATCATTACTTAAAATCGATACTATTATTATTGATGTTAATTAATGCCTCTAACAACGAGCCTTTTGTCGAACATTGCGTGTAAAAAAAAAATTATTTTTTTCAATAAACCTCAACAATTTTAGAAAACTAAAACTCAACAACCCTTCCATAATTTCCTTATTCACTAATTTTGTCGCCTAAACATTATTTTTAACAAAATGCCGGACAAAAGACTCGCTTGAATTATAAACTTATCTCAATGGGCACTTTTGGTTTAGTTTTAATGTTAGTATTTAATCTAATATCATAGTAATAAAAATTACAAACTTATCAATCATCTAAAAGCAAACTTTAAAATAATATTAACCATCTATAAAAGAACTATCAAATCTAAGGTCCTAGCAAAATTACTTTTATGGTACATCTTGCACAACTCCTACCCTGAACATACAAAAATATCTTTATGTACTTTAAAAAACATTCATATTTCTACATAAAGTTGTTTCAATGCTGTAATATGCAATGAGGACCTCAATCTAGGACTGTATCTGACATCTGTAGATGTCGTTTCATGAGGGTCGGTATTATTTGGGTAATTTACTTACTTAGTCGTAATGAAAATAAGATTTGATTTATTATCACGAATTATATAACGAATCACGGTCCCCAGTTACAATTAAATACGTACAATATTTTGAATATCGAAGTGGAATGTGCCAACAACTTTATATAGAAATGTTTCCCACGTCCCAGTGGATTACATAAAATTAATCGGTAAGGGTACCTTTTTATAGCACACATTTATTAACAGCTAATATTTTCGGGTCACCTAAACTTACTAAATCTTAAATTAGGTAACGACATTGGAAAAGATAAATCCTAAAGTACAACCTGGACCTGTGACATAAATCTAAGTATTGTAAGTATTATGTTAGTAAAGCATAATATTGTTTCGGGTCTCACGTGTGGGCACCGTCTACCCTATTTACTATTAACATCACGGAAGCTAACAGGAAGCGATGCAATGAAGCTTACAATAATTATGGAAACTGTACATGCCTGGTTATGAATGTGCAACTAAGTAAAGGATCTGGGAGGACACCGAACAAGTCGCAGTCTCGCTACGATAATTGTCAACATTACATCTAGATATTGCACTTATGAGAGAAAATCTACACAGTAATCCGGATTTTAAATACTGGCTCGGCTTTGTCTTCCATATTTTAATGTAGTTTTCATTTTGCGCAGCGTACATTATCATTACATATTATGTATTTACTAATAATGAATGGGAAATCATAGATGAATTTATCGGCTCTGTGATACTACTAAATAATTTTTAAATCTACATACATGTACTTATAGAACAAATATGAAATTTGTACACAGTATCGAAACCGCCCCAGTTCCGACCGTTTGTCACATTCACTGAGAACAAAAGAGAACACTGCCACCTCGTCTCCGCTCCTGTCCTGTCGCTCTCCGCTCCGCGCACTACACTAAGATCACCGCAGCTCAGCACCTTCGGTAACACTTCACAACTCGTACACGCACTCGTCTACTTTGTGCACGCATCAGTACCGGAAGTTGTCAAGTAACATTCAATATTCACTTACATATCACATTCATTTTTTAAATAATACTCGATACTCATATATAAATTATAATATATAGATATAAGCAACTTGAAATTTACAATCACAATGTTTACTTTCCAAATTCGGCATATATCATAAGTATGGCTCTTAATAAAAATTTAGATTTGAGCAATGACAAGATTTAAAATACTCTATATTCCAAAGGTGAGCCGTCAAAAATATATACATAATATATATTCGCCGTCGAAATTTACAAAACTTTAAAAAATAATAAAGCAGATCTAACTATGTTTTCAACATTCTACATTATCAGTCTCGATCATAGAAATGCGTTTTGGCCAAAATGAGAGATCCAATTGGCGTGGTCCATTCTTTCCTATCCGAATGATATAATAGCGAATACCGTGTCTATCCATTGTACCCAGTACAGATACCCGACGTCCACGCATTTCTCCTTACTCTTATATACAATCGTATTCATTACTACCTATGTGTGATACTGTTACTGCGCCCATCGCTCATCGCTCACCGCTCGACTCGAATGTACTAACGCTATACATATAGACGCAAAAGGAATAACTGCCATTAAAATGCCCGTAAACGCGTATTCCAGTACTAAGAAGTAAATATCTAAGTTGTTGTTTTATTTCTATCTCTATTAGAGTACATTCGATGGACGATATTAATCCGTATAAATCGCGAGGGAGGTGGAGCGCAATTGGCGCACGTGCTATTCGAGTATATACTTTTATATATTTACTTTACTATAATCATTGTCAAGATACCTGTACCAAAGCATGAGTAAAGATTTAAAAAATCAGTCTATCATCTTCCACTTTCTTGTCAAATCCCATATTTTAAAGCTATCTTCTTTAGAAAAACAGCCTGCTTCGAACCTCGAACTCTCGCGTCCCGGACACTCTGTGGCCCGAAAAAATTTTGGTCCAAGTTAATTTATTACCAAGACAAAAATGTTGCGATTTTATCAGAAAACTAATTCAATAAAGACGTAATACATACATACGAGTTTATATATACACATTGTAAACAATATTTTGAGATCATATTTAATTTCCCGTCACTCTACGTGTCCGCTTTCCTACACTCGACTCGTGTCGTTACAAAAAATAGAGACATTATAAAAAAAATTAGACTCGATACGGTAATGCAAAAAAACGCAGTAGCGGTGACTTTGCTTTGGTTGCTTCGCATTTTATAAGTAAAACAATCGGTTTTGTAACAAACGCCCTTTCACTCATATAAATAATTATAATCGGCACAACATTATACCATCATTTAAGTATCCCAATAGAAAATATAACTTATGTACAATTATTGTCACTACTGATTGAAATGTAAATTATAAGAAACAATGTATATGAATCAGTAACTACTGCAAATGTGAAACGGAGTTCAACTCGATGGATGATAAAGAAGCACAAATTATAATATTATGAATATATAATATTATATTCTACATTTTTATATATGTTTCATTAAGATAAATTTAATAATAAATGGTGAAATTTGTTTAAGTATTTTCATTTATTGTTAGCATTCCACAATATTCCAGGATGACCATAAATCGATTATTAGCATAATTTTTAAAAATCACGAATCGCGCTAAGAAAAAGCTCTATTACTTCCTGCGTTATATATTTGTTTTATCTACACTATATTAAAGTGGATGTGAAATCGAATATGGCGGAATGTGACACACTTCAATGAAAAAACGTATTGAATATGCAATGGGAGAGTCGACTAGTTAATTTCTCTGTACACACACGTCACGGGTTTAATATTAATAATAAAAGTATTACGTCATAAACATCGTTAAGCGCCTACTCGATACTTACATTTTAACATGCAATCAATAGCGTTAATTAGTCCAATTAACTAATTATTTATCAATTTATATATATATACCACTTCATAAGTATCTATTATATCACGAAAATATATTTTAAAAATTTTGATTGGAGCCAGGTACTAGCACAATACTATTCTACGCCGGAGCTTAAGGAGCGGGTATACCATCGATAGATTATTGTAATATAGTAAAAAACGTTCAATTTTAATCCTATGTCTTGAGGTTTTCTATTTAAATGTAGTAGTTTAGTTCACTTATAAACTATGCTGTTAATATAGGGTCAACGCCGTAGCACGTAGATTCCGTAACGATATAAAATGTTCTATAATATAGTCAGTATAAAAATTATTTCAAATATCAAACCCGCTCCTATCGCCACAATCTGTCAAATGATCACTTAACGCATAAACAAATATAGTCCGCACAAAGGCCAACCGTGCGGACCGTACAAATTGACAAGTATAAACAAGTCTCAAAAGGTATATATCCGGTGTCTATTATAAATTGGATGGATTTACCGATAACCGATTACGTTAAATCGAATTCGTCGTATCGAGAGTCAGGGGGCGCAGTGATGTTGCTATGAGCATTGTCAGTGATGTAGTCACGTCATGTCACGTCACGTCATGTCATGTCACGTGACACACGGGTGTGACACCAACTTACCGGAAACAGAATGGTATTATAATGTTGGAAGAATAAACTTCTTATCAAAACCTTGACACATTCAAGTTTGGTATTGAATTAAAATTAAGCTTTCTTGAAAATTCCCACAACATTATTGATAAAAATACTAATCAACGATTATCAGTTAGATGTTAAACAACACTCCAGCTCGGTCCACATCAAAGTGCTACTATAAATAAAAATAGGATGCCATTTAACAAGTATCAAAATATAACGTTTCTGTGAATACACACTTTCTCCTATGTCTAAATAACTTTATTGAATCGAAACGATCAATCCTAGAGCAATATCCTATTTCGATGTGACATTCCACGATGTTTATATTGACTTTGTGTGGTAGTATAATAAACTTGTTGACTGGACTGAGCTGACATGCACTATAATGTGGATTGAGTAACCCTTAAATTGTCTTAACTTAATATCAAATCTTCGATTCATTTTCACATTTAAAATTAAAACATATTATATAGACCAATCTGAAAAAAATATTAACCTTAATACATATAAATTTTATTACAAAAAAAACCAACACCGAACCCGTGAATGTGATGGCTGTGGATTAGATTCCTTCACAGAGGAATAAATAATTTCCATTTCCTTGCTCTCTTAACAACACACTTTGCGACCATGAATTTCGCCACTCAACACGCAAAAATCTCAAGAAAGTGACAAAAAGTAAGAAACAAGACACACTAGACACAACACTAGGTTCCTCCACCTACCTGCTACAGTTATTTATAGTTACATGGATACAGCTTATGCTGTAGTTATACTTATAGTTAAAATATTTTTTAGCTTCCCACTGTATCCTGCACATAGCAGACAGCAGAGGAAACCTGGGAACCTAGTGTTAAGTTTCCATTAAAACACTTCCGTCCCACTCTCTACTTTCCGTCCAAAACTTGAAAAATTGTGGTGGAACTCAACGCCGAGAAAAAAAAACCGACAATTCAAGGGTCACAAGGTTAAAACACTCAACATATAGCACACATATAACACATTGACAGTATGTCCGCGTCCGGCGTGCCGGGTGGTAGAGGTCAGTGGGGGCGGTCGGGCGGGGAGGGCTGCAGCGGCTGGAAGGCGGAGCCCAGCGACGGTCGCAGCGTGAACCCCGCCACGCTGGGCTTCATAAGTGGGGGCTCCGTGTATGCGCCTTCGCCGGCTTTTAGGTTCACCTGTAAATGTATTGGTTTTTTTTTAGTTCCACCAAGTGTCTCGGTTGAGTAGGCAGAGGGAACCTAAGCGCTTCGATCCTCGAGTCTGCCCAACTTTCGAACCATATTAAATTAAAATTAATTTTACATAAATGAAACACAACGACGCGCTTTAAAGACGAAGAAGACACTAAGGTTAAAGCTAATTTATAAATTATATCTATGCATTAAAATGGCATCTTAAGATCGATCGTTTATAAATACGGGCCTAAAATTTCATTGTTATAGAAGATACTAATAGATAAAACCTATTTTTCAATTAATTATGTTGTTTAAGTATGTTGTGTGCTGATGTTTCACCATCTCAACAATGCAGCTAAGGCTCCGTTAACCCTCTAGCCGGCAGCAATACGCCTTTCCACATCTTCCATCTGTACTGAACATACTTCAGTAGAGATGGTTTGGTATATTTATACCACTTCATTCACTTGTTTTAATATCTTACTAATTCCACTGATCTTGCATTTAGTCCTTTCTTCATTTCTTTCAAATATCAGAACCTTTGTCTTATTAACATAAATATTATAATATCTATGTTTGAATTAAGAAATGTTAAAACATCACCCAAAATGTATTTTATATAATTGTATCTACATATATAACTGATAATAAAGTATGTGACAATATTTGCATTACCTTTTCACAACCATCTGGAGGTTCGCGTGCTAAAAATCGGTTTATTTGAGGGGAAGTGCCGAGTTTTGATCCATCGAGGTCTGGAGATGAGCAAACACTCCCACCTATAATATATGCCAAAATACATAAACATCACACAATTAATTATTTGCACATGTAACTTCTCTAAGAAGTGACAAATTCATCATTAAATCTACAAAAACACAGTTGCCAATGACTGCCTGTAAAAATATCTATGATTAGGTTGCATGAGTGTGCTTTCCATTAAAAAACTTTACATGTGGATGTGTATGTTTAAAAATTTTGCTATGAACATAACATTTATATTGAGGAATGATTGAAATTTAAAATCAATAGAAACCTCTTCCACTACTACTGTACAATATTTTTATATATATGTATATTTTTGTCATTTATTTTAGATTTTTTCATAAAGCGGCGATCAACCAGCTAGGCTAACCTAGTAGCGAACAATATCCACAGGCAAAATTTTTACCTCATAGAAATAAAACAATTCTAAGTTTTACTGATAACATTTTTATGTAGATATAGGATACATAATGAAATTGATTGGATCAGAAATGCCCAAAAACCTCGTTTCTCGTGCATTTTAACAAATTTATTGGATTGTAACAATAATCAAGAACTGACAATTATGGAGTTAGCTCTTCAATTTTTCTGTGAATCCCACACATTGAAAATATATAAATCTGCCATTGAGACTAATAAAAAAAATATTATACAGTAGTGAAGTGACATAAAAACCTGTATTAATATAAACAATTATTTTCTAATACTATATCTAGACTAATTTCTAGATAAAATAAAAACTAAATAAATCATGCTGGGATACTCATAACAGTGTGTAGTGCAAAACTATTCATTTGCAAGGGATTCTCTATGCTTCTGAACATATTGTGACTTTGTAAGAATGTATACTGAATTCTATTCTAACATAAATGTTTTAAATTTAAATTATACTATTAGTTACGTCCACAAATTACGTGACATCACTTAAATTTCATAACTTCTTACCATTATTTATCAAAGCTATTTGTGAACTCCCCTACCTAGTTTGCAATATTACAAATATTATCTAGAAATTATTAAATAAAAAATCAGTTATTCTAAAATTAAGTTTAATTGTATATTTAATTATGAACGTCTATTTTAATTATGTCGTCATGCGAAATTTAGTCACCTTTATCACCTTACAAACCTAACAAACCTTATCATTTTTGATATCTCATAATATATTTAGACTGTGATTTAAATATTTTGAATATTTTCTAATGTAAAAGTAACAACATGTTCAGTGCAAAAGCGTAGATATTTATAAGACCTGTCGCTAGAAGCTCGGCAGAGCCCGCGCTGGAGAGGGAACCCCGCGATGGTGGATCTATGCCCACAATTCACACTTATTTATATATGTAATTTTTTTGCAGCTTCACGCTGTATACCGCATATAGCAGGGTAGACAGAAAGAACCTAGTGTTAAGACTCTGTTCCCTAGTTTCCGCCTAATTTTCGAGGCATTGCGAGTTGAATGGAGAAACTCAACGTTACCACTTTGATACTACAGCAAGGAAATTAATA
>FAPJ01006518.1:0-16699 GCA_001485985.1 Heliconius ethilla aerotome | reverse complement strand
CGCTGTGAAACTTTTTTCAATTTGTAATTCACTTCTATAGGACTTAGCGTGAGGTAATATAGACTTCCTCGATAAATGTACAATCAAATACAAAAAAAATTAAAGCGAACTAATAATTCCAGAGATTAGCTAGCTCATTTAAGCAAACCAACCCTTCTGTTTTATAATATTGATATAAACTATAGACTAAAAAAGAAGCCACCAATCTAGTGTAATCATTAATACTTTGTAACTACCACGCTGAGGATACAGCGTAAAGCTAGATTAGATTAGATTATATTATTTTATTATAACCTACGCACAGGGCCGGTTTTAGCACTACCGGCGCCCTGGGCGAAGTTTTTTCGGCGCCCCCTAACTAAAATTTAATTACATACATAAACATAACAGGCGCCCCTTATAGCACGGCCTGGGCGGTCGCCCAGGCTCGCCCTACCCCAACGTCGCTACTGCCTGCGCACATTCAGTAGTATCAAATATTAAAAATTCCTTATTGAATTACCATTTGTATAATGATAATTTATCGAAAACTAAAATTACGTGATCATCTTATACTAATATGAATAAAAATCATGTGTTGTAAACACAACTACCTACTTGCCAAACAACTGCCATTTTTTAGATATAAAGATCATTCTAAAAGCGGCCATTTTATTTCAGACTACATTTAACCGGAAACCGACGGTGTTAAGAAAGATAATACGCGCTATGACGACAGGAATCAACAGTGGGAACAGTGCAGATATGAAGACGAGAGTCCTGCCACACCTGAGGTCCAACCCACGCTTGACACAAATATTTAAATCCTTGTTCCCGGATGAACGCCCAATGGATAGGTGGGTTGATTGTCTTGTTATTATTATACGAGTCTAGAGTACGATCTTACATACGAGTAAGTATATTAATTTGATAGTAAATATTTTGAATCCAAATAGTATAATTTTTTTGTAACTTAGAATAATTTGAGGTGTAAAAATATAAGTTGAAGTTACATTGTACGTATTTCATATTTATGCAAGTGGATCGCCGGCTTTCTCACTAGGCGCAGCATCACTGTCTCTGCTCTGAATTCATGGTCGCAAACGCTCTCGTCTCTGCTATGCCATTAGCGTGAAGCTTCTTTACCAGCTTAAGCTCCGTAAAATCCGTCAAGCGTGAAAGTCTTAAACGGTATATTAATAATAATATTAATATAACTTTTTTGATATAGTATTAACAAAACGACTTATTATTTCTTATTTTCATGTTACAGCGTGTACGACACTGGGACAGATGTTCTTCAAGATACCTTTTTAACTTGTGACAAAGGATATGATGTGTGGGAATTTGAAGAGAAAAATAATAAAAGAAAAGCTGGAGCTAAGCTTCTGGACTCTGAAGTGAGTATATATCGACGTCTATACTTTAATGACTTCGTAACGTATATACGAAAAAAGTTATGGTATCATTTAATAACGTAATACAACCACAAATATTTTTATAAATTTTACGTTTATCTGTGCGTTTGTTCTTGCTTATCTCAGAAACAGCATAACCGATTTATTTTTTCACTATGGAGTATTGACAAGCTTCTCTTAACATTAAGTATTTCATTTATTTCAATCGGTTTACAGTTAAGAAAGTTATACCATTTTAAAGAATCTTGTTCGACAAAATTTCTATAAATATTTTGAATATAGTATTAGTATAGATATCGATACAATACAAATAATATTGGTATAGATATTTTTTTAACATAATAATATTATTAAAAAAATTAACTACTAAATTAATAATGATGTAGCAAGCGGGCGAAGCCGTGAGCGAATCGCTAGTAAATAAATATTAATACAATTTATTGTTTTACAGTATTTACACGGGCGAGTGTTCCTTCAACATGGCAGGTTTTTACGTACAGCGTGTGTCACATATCCCTATAGTAAAGAACCCTATAGAGTTCATTCGAGACGATTAGCACCCAACCATTACCTTTCCCCGCCAGAATCTGACTCAGAAAGAGCATCTCCTAAAAGAAATAACAAAAATATATGCAAAATTCCACAAAAAAGATCTAGAAAACAACTTAAGTCTCCCACTAAAAGTATTAAAGATGTCAATGACAATACTAAAAAAGAATGCCTTACCATAAATAATACCGCTAAAAGTGTCAAACCAAAACCACATACAAAAAGTAAATGTAAAAAAGATTATTTTTTAAAGAAAAAAGATAAATGTATAACGAAAAAAGACGATAAAGTTAAACTTAAAGAAGAAAAAAAAGAAATGAAAAGCTGGACTCGAGATGAGGATAAAACAATGCTGGAAATAATAAAAGATGAATCTGTTACAGAGCAAGTGTTTTGTAGAATTAGTGAACTCCTCCCGCATAGAAGTACGACGGAGATAAAGGAGAGATTTTGTCACGTTATGAATCTTTTACAGCAAATGGCGGTCGGTGAAATCACGTAGATCATGAATTTATTAATATTTAATCAGAGTTGGTGTTTATAATTTTATATATAGAAGTAAAAAATATTTTTACACAGTTGTTGTTTTTTTTTTAGATTCTAGATAGGCAAAGGGCGGTCGGTAAAATAATAAAGATTATAGAAAGTTGTATCCCGTAGCATGTTAGGCAAACGTTAAATTTTAAAAAATCATCTATTTTTATATGTAATAATATGTAGGTGATGTAGATTAATATAATATCAAAGTTTGCTATTTCAGTACGACAAAAAATAACATTTAAAATTGACAATCCTCTCTTTTGAATAATTCTTCTAATTCGGGAGCTTCGTTCATTAAGCGTCGTAAAGAACGTGCTCGTTCACGAGCAAATGTTGGAGGGCTCACCAATAGATTAGACGAAGAAAATGTCTCTACGTTTTCCTTTTTAGGACCCTTCATAAGATTCTCAAGGATTTTTTCAAGTTCTTCATCTGAAAAACATGTACACAAATATTCAAACTCTTGATCTGAATATTGGGTACTAACATCTTTTGTTTTCGATTCGACTTTGGCGATTTCCGGTACTAACGGTCGCTGCCTTCGAGATTTTTTAACTAGTTTTTTTAATTTGTCCAGAGGGCATTTCTCGTAAAACGGCAAGTCTGGAGGTTCATACATAGACATATTGCGCATGTACGCAGGGAGATGTTCTTGTAAATGTTTTTTAGCTCTTCGAGAACATCTACATCGTTTTGGGTAAACAAAATTGATATAACTATCCCATTTCGGCTCACGATCATGTGCCAATTCCGTTTTTCTATATTTTATTACACGTCCTATGTCAGGAGGCTGCCATGGAATAAATTCTTGTGAATCTGCAATTGGCAAAATAGGTCTTATTTTAGGTAAACTCTCACAGTAGCATGTTGAAACTCTACAAAGACTACATTCGATGTTCACTTCCCGGGGGTTGGGGATTTCATTTTGTAATATTTGCATTAGAGAGCTCTCTTGTTTTACGTGCTCCTTATCCATCGATTCAGTAGGCTTTATAGGAATATCGTATGTATAATCGTGATCATCAACAAAGTCCTCGTCGTCTCCTCGGTGACCTTCGAGGAACTCAGTGAGCTTATCAGCGAACACTTCTATATTATCACAATTGGAGTATATCAGTTTTTTGTTCACAACGATAACTGGTAGGTGGGAGGCACTAGAAGTACAGTGCTTAGGACATAGGTCCTCTTGTATCCTGGGCTTAAACTCTTTATCACGACACACATAAAACGGGTGTGGTTTTGGTACAGGCGTATGAAAGCCAGCTTGTTCGGGAACAAAAATACTTTCAACGCTAGGATTTTCCATGGCTTCGCTTAGCTGTAATAGCATCAACTTCTCCATATTAATAAAAAAATCTGCTTGTTCAGGTAAAGTTTTTAAACAGTACTTGACGAATTGTTGAAATCTTTTCACAACGTGACAGATTTTCTTCTGCCATATCTGAATGAATTCATTGCGTTTTTTTTCTTTTTCTCTTTCACGCTTTATTTCAAAATCTTGCATTTTGATCCTTTCTGACAACTTTTTAACAGTTTTTTCATGTTCGTGTTTTGTAAGTTCCATATCTTTCTTGCACTCCTCTCGCTCCTTTAGAGCTACATACACTTGACATGCCAAATTCTGACATTCTAGCAGCACTCGCAACTTTTCAATGGCTACGTGTTTCTCTAAGTTTATATCGTGTATTTTATTCCCCAACTCCGTCCTTGCGTTTTCGACGTCCAAAACAAATTTATCTTTTAACTTAGTCTTTTCTTTTAGTAACTTATCAGCGTACCTGTCGTACAACATGGTCGCCTGTTGCTTTAAAAGTGTTTCGTAATGTGTACTCATCATATCAAAGGCTTCCTGTTTCACTCGTTCAACTTCCTTAACTGCCGCATTCCGGAGTAAATTATCTATTTTTGATAATGACGTCATATACAATACGGTATATTGCTGGAATGCCTTTTGTATTTTGGACGTGTTTTCTTTAGATTGCTCTCTAGAAGTATCATCCCATTGCTTCCTGCAACTTTCTATAATTATATGTTTCCAATTAATTTCATTTTCTACGAGAGCTTTGCGTTTCTCTTCTTCCATTTGTTCCTGATGTTCATTAACTATTTTTTCTCCTAAGAAATCTATGCCTTTGAAACCCAACTTCGTTATAAATTGTCTTTTCTCAGGTTTCATTACGGCTCTGCCGTCGAGTAATTCTTTTGGTGGTACATACCAGTCGCTCCCACCACCTTTAAGGAGCGGTTCAAGTCCAGCGAGAACTTTAAGTTTAGGTGACATCGATTTAAAATATACTTCCGCAAGTTGTGGAGACATCTTCTCTTTCATGACTCTCTGAGTAGGAACAGTTTCGGAGTCAAAATAGGACTTTCTAAGATAATAATCGTCGCTAAGTTCAAACATTTCGTAAATGCAAAATTTATTTTCGAAAATTTAAAACAATATAAAACATTGACAGGAGTCTGTCACTGTAACGAAATAAAAAATTAAAAAATATATACTTAAAATGTTAATTGATTTATGAATTTTATATTCAGTTTTCATTTCTTTTTGATAAAATTCTCTGATTCTATTCTGATTTAACTATTTTCACAGATATTAAAAGTTGCCAACACCTAATTTAGCATATTTAATTGGCCAAGGATTCACATAATAACATAAATAAAATTTTAAAATGAGAAAAAAAAACAAAGACCATATAAATAAAACATCCAATTTTCGACTATAAAAATCTTTTATTATTTATTAAAAATCACTGCGCTGAGTCGCATACACGACCTGACATTAAATATACCACGTGGGAACATAACACAGAACTAAACGTAAGCGATTGGAACTAATTCAATTAAAAAATAATACATTTATAATATATTTGGAATTGCGACATTCAGACCGACCTCCAAACACCCAGTTAATCTTAATTTAATTAAAGAGCTGTAAAGAAGACAAATATACTACTAACATAGTTAATTCGAAGGAAAAGAACATTGAACTACCGAGCCACTCGTTTCCAAGCAACGTTATTGGAAACTCAAATATAATATAAGTTTTGTATATTTGTGTATATCAATATCTAAGTAACGTAGAGAAATGTTTTTTGTAAAATAGGCTAAGCTAGGTTCAATGTTCGTAATGGAATCGGGCTCTGATATTCACTAAAGTGATCTATTGAGATTTATAAAAGAAATTATACAGAAATTTATATGTAATATAAAGTAAACAAAACCACACTATTAACAAATCAGAAAAGAAAATCTAAATCTTCAAAACCACTTTAGCTTCCAACCAGTAGTCAATTACAGCTCAATTTATATAAGTAATGTCAGTATGTACGCGTCTAGCTATACAGGTCATCGTCCCCGCCTTCCTCCTGGAAAGTGGGCTGGTCCCCGCCTGACGTGCCCGTGCCGCCTGACGCCGCACCTGATGTAGGGAACCTGGAAATTTAAATATAAATTATTACCTCTCTTTTTTAACTTCAAATTGTTTTCATCTAGCAGAATATAGAGAAACCAGTATTAAGACACTCCAATATTCAAGCACTGCCCAATTTTCGAGACATTATGTGTTGAGTGTCGGAACTAGACGTCACACTATTACTACGAGGGGAGAAATGACAATAATTTAAATATGCCCCAATAAAATATAATAAAAATGTCCAAAATTCATAAACAAGGAACCTACAACCATCATCAACAATGAATACTATAAGATGTATATAAATAAAGGTAAACACTATCAATCCACTCACCTGAAGTTAGTGCCGAACCCGCGGCTCTGCTGCAGCGTCTGCGCGAACATCTCGTACTTGCGTATGTCGTTGTCGGACACAGAGCGCCGCGCGAACTTCATCGCCTCCTCGAAGTGCGCGCGCGATATCTCCGGCACCGGGTCCTCCTCGTCCATCTGAAAACAATATTATTATATTTACAGTTAATGATTATATGAGATAAATTTAACGTTAACAGTCATGCACTGTTTAATTTTTTAACATAAATAATTCCAAGTGAACAAATATAAAAAACAAATAAAACATACATCCATAACAGCGGCGGCGGCCTGCTGTTGACGAGCGCGCTCCCGGTGTATCTCCGCCTCGATGGCCTGCCGGATGGCCAGCTTGCAGGCGCGCTGGCAGATCTCCGTCAGATCAGCTCCACTGAACCCTTGGGTCACCTGTGGTTGTGTTGATATATTATTTTATGAAGAAAGGACAGAATAGGTTATATTGAAGTCCACATCCCTACATCAAAATAAAAGACTAACAACAGAATCTAACCAGAATTTTTATACATTTCTGTATAAAAACAAGACATCACCTTAGCAATATAAGACAGATCAACATCCTTAGCAATGGGTGATTTGCGTAGATTAGCCCTGAGGATTGCCTCACGGGATTTCTCATCTGGCAGTGGTATGTAGATCAGCTGGTCGAGACGTCCAGGCCGAAGGATGGCCGGATCGATGATGTCAGGTCTGTTTGTTGCACCTGATTGAAATAAAATTATAATGGTAAATTTGACAATGTGTGATAGTAGTTATATCTATTCTTCTATACTAATTAAATAATTAAAGAGATTCAATGCTACGGTTGTAGTACTTTTAAATTATTAATTTACGTTTCAATAATTTTAGTTCTTTAAATAGTAATACATATTTGTTAAGTAGTGTTTTGAATTTTTATGTTAAATCTATAACACTTTTTTTTTAAATAATAAGATATCATTGTTAATTACGTGTCGAAAAAACCTAGTATTTAATGTAAACATCTTATAATACATATTGTCTAACATGCATAAATACCTACACAATCTAAAAATCAATTTTAATATATTTCCTTTAATTTAAATCACAACATTTACCATGTTACCACAACATTATATTGATATAAACTTAAACTGACCAATAATGAAGACGTTCTTCTTGGCGCCCATGCCGTCCATCTCGGTGAGGATCTGGTTGATGACGCGATCCGCGGCGCCTCCCGCGTCCGACACGGAGCCCCCGCGTGACTTGGCGATGGAGTCCAGCTCGTCAAAGAACAGCACGCACGGAGACGCGGAACGGGCCTGTACATATACATTTTTTAAAATTTCACGTTGTAACTCACATATCTAGGCGCGAAGCGGACATAGTATTAAGACATTTTGTTCCTTACTTTCAGCCGAATTCGAACATTGCGTTTTTCGAACAGTGGCGGTAGCCTTGCCTTGTTAATAGAATGAGGAAATAAAAATATTTCTTTCCGCAAGTGGTAATTGAATCCACAGTCGTCGCTTATGGAGTTACATGCCACTGTGCTAACACAAACATATTAATCTTTAACTATATTTATATTATCTATACATGAAATACAAATATAACTAGTTGCTATCTTCATGAGGATATTTATCAATACAATAATACCCAAACTAGTATTTTTTTTTAATTTTATCTGCTTTTTACGCTTTGTGCACGCTATAGATATTTCTTAGTGTCTTGCTTCTAATTCTCAAAGTACTGTGAAGGCATACCTTATCGAAGATATCTCGCACATTAGCTTCCGATTCACCAAACCACATAGTAAGCAGTTCAGGACCTTTCACTGATATAAAGTTGGCCTGGCACTCATTAGCAATGGCCTTGGCTAACAAAGTTTTACCTGTACAAAAAAACATATTTTAATTGATAATAATAATTTTAAAAATTATGCTGTATCCTGAACACAGCAGGCAGAGGGAACGTAGTGTTAAGACACTTACCACAACCAGGCGGTCCATAGAACAGCACACCCCTAGACGGCTGCATACCAAACTTCAGGAACTTGTCCGGATGCTCCACAGGGTACTGGACAAGCTCTTGCAACTCACGCTTGACGTTTTGTAGACCTCCAATGTCGGTCCAAGTGACGTTGGGAACTTCTACTACTGTCTCACGTAGGGCAGACGGTGAAGATTTTGTCATTGCATACTGTTGGTAAATGAGAATAAAGTTATTATTTATTACATAAATAGACCTAATAATATTTTGTTTTGGTAAAACTTATAAAATTGTAATAAATATTATAATTATCACTGTCAAAAATAGATGTTCTTGTTTTCTGTGCAACCTGATACAATATACATAACCACTATTTACTAACCACCAACTTTATAAAAAGAAAAAAAACTAATAAATCAATTTCAAACAAATATAAGCAACAACTTACACGGAAGTTATCCATAGACACGGCCAATGAGTTGAGCACTTCCGCATCAATCTGATCATCCTCCAAGTCGATCAGGTCCATTTTCTCACGTATCTGTTGCAGGGCGGCCTCGGAGCACAATGAAGCGAGATCCGCACCGACGTGGCCGTGAGATTCAGCTGCTATCTGTGAAAAATGAATGTAGAATGTTATTAAAATAATAAGAATTATGAAATTAACCAATTTAAGGCAATGCTAACAGAATTAGGGGAGTGGGGTGTCTTCACACTAGATTGGCTTTGCTTATCCTGCTATGTAGCAGGATACAACGTGAGGCTGATAAAAAAGTAAAAATAATTTAAAAAAAAAAACAAAATCAGTACATTTTCTTGCGTTGCAGGATAAAGTAGAGGAAACCCAGTGACAAACACTCAGATTGCCATGCAATAAATAACTTTTCCAGCATTGCGTGTAGAGTGGCGTAACTTAACGTCGCATTTTTTTTTAACTTGTTACCAGAGTGTAGAAATGTTTTTTTTTTTATGAAACTTCTAAATATATTTTACTATTATATTTTTCTATCATTAGCCTGAAAAAACAAAATAAAAACTGATAAAATTCTAATAATACTATATTATTTCACCCCATACCTGTTCCAAATCGACATCATCACCAAGCTTCATATTCTTAGTGTGTATACGCAATATCTCCAGTCGGCCGGTCGCGTCCGGAATTCCAATGTCGATCTCTCTGTCGAATCGGCCGAAGCGACGAAGAGCCGCGTCGATCGAGTTGGGGCGGTTCGTGGCCGCCATTACTATCACGTGCGAAGATTTCTTCATACCTAGGAAGTAACTTGTTAATTAATTTATGATTTATTTCATTTTAAGCACATTGACATAGCATCATATGTATTGTACTAACTTTACAGACCCCCAATATTTTTTTATTAATATAAATTAACTTGATTTATATAACTGAAACCTGTAATTCCACTACAAAGTATAATTTCTAGTTGTTACAAATAAGCAATACGGCTTTTTAAAAATACAAAAAAAAATCAAATAGAACACGCGCCTCTTGAGAACCGTTCAAACAGCGAATTCAAGTCACACACACATTCCATTCCAAATTCAATATTTTCATTTTTATAATTTAATCCTTAATATAAAATAACACCTTAAAAACACAAAAATATAAAAAAAAACATACCGTCCATAAGTGTCAACAATTGTGACACGATACGGCGTTCAACCTCGCCATGGGTCTTCTCACGCTTAGGTGCAATAGCATCCAACTCATCAATGAAAATGATAGCTGGTGAGTTCTTATCGGCCTCTTCGAAAGCCTTTCTCAAGTTGGACTCTGATTCTCCGGCAAGTTTGGACATGATCTCCGGACCATTGATCAAGAAGAAGAATGCACCTGAAATATTATATTAATTTAGATATTTTGGCTTCAGACTGTAACCTACATATAGTGAGAGCGTTCTTCACTTTCTCGAGGCATAGCGTGTTGAGTGGTAGGGTTCAACGCCGCGCCTTTACATTACTAAAGCATGAAAATTTTAAATATTCATTTCGTGAGTGAAAATCGAATCCACAAAAGTCATGTTTCCAGTCACACACTTGAGACACTGCATCTTAATTGATTTGAATAAATCACTTATATGTATTATTATATTTTTGGTTACATATTAATGGAATAGAAATCTAAGAAATAAAAAAATGAGTATAAACATGTAAGCCTTATAGATTTAAAGTTACGACTCCAAAGAAAATACTTAATAAAAAAAAGTATACAATTCGGTATTATGACCACTATGTATGTATTCAGGTCAGATTACTGATATTGTCTTGGCATTTTATATCCCACTAAGTTAGAGCTAGATAAATAGAATAAGAATGTAAATAGTAGATGGACACGGAAAACAAAATAAATAAAAACATATATGCAAAGTTGGTCTTGTTTTTTTTAACAAACCTGTCTCATTGGCCACAGCCCTAGCTATGAGTGTCTTTCCGGTACCAGGCGGGCCATACATAAGTATACCGCGGGGGGGTTTAACACCGATCGCTTTGAACAAAGATGGATGACGAAGTGGTAACTCCACCATTTCCTTAATTTGGGCGAGTTGCTTGCGACAGCCTCCTATGTCGTCGTAGCCTACTGCATTGAGAGCTTCTTCTTCTTCCTGTTATATTATTAATAGATTAGTTTAGTTTATCCAAGAAAATACTATAAACGTGAAAGTTTGTATGAATGGATATTTGTTCCACTTTCACGAAATAATATTGAGTGGATTAAGAAGAAATTTTAAATAAATAAAGCTTATTCATCGAAATACCAACACAAAACATGGGAAAAAAGATATAGACAATAGGCACATACATACATTATAAGAAACTAATTATAAATAAAAAGTTGATATATTTTTGTTTAAAATCTGTGAACATAATTCTTGCTTTATTCTAGTAATCTCTAATCATTATATGTAAAATAAATACCAAAACATAAAATACAAAAACAACTCACCTCACGTTTAATAGGCTCGCCCTCACAATGTATGACCGTATCGGGTGCCACAATACAGTACGGCGCTGGGTCAGTCTCAACCACTTTGAACTCCACCGCTCGCATACCACCGCGAACCATGAAGGTGTCGTCACGGTGGATGGGCCTGTACGCCTCCATAAAGTATGGTTTGAGGTAGACTTCAAATAGATTTCTGTATAAGAAAAATATATTATTATTATTAGTATCTCACTATATACCGCACATATAGCAGGGTAGGCAGGGAATGTAGCATCCATCTTGAAATGCCATTTTCAAAAATAATTGATACATCTATCTATGGATGAATCTCAAGATCCGTCTGAGATTTGAGAGATTTATAAATAAGTGGTCTAGGACTAGGAAATTGATAACTATTTAAAATAATAATATTTAACATTTTTTTAATTAAATCAAACAAACTAACAATCAATCAACTTACCCAGTCAAACCTTCAACTGAATCATCAATGGGCAGAATATGGACACGCTTGCCATATTTGACAGATGGACACGGCGCTATGGACACCACATCGGAGAGACGGACACGCAAATTGTTGCGCACTACGCGGTTCATACGTATCTTCTCATCTGGACAGTTGTCGTCAGAGAGAACTATGCATACTGTCTCTTTGCGACGTTTGCCTTTCAACAACACTGTGTCACCGCGGAATAATTGTAGCTGCTCCATTTTAGCCTAAGGAACATATTTTTTTTAGTTAAAGACTAAAAATGTAAAAAGATAGTGTGTAAAACTCAACGCCGCACTTTGGCTTCTTATCAGAGTAGAGAAATAGAAAATATTTCGTTCATTCGAGTAGGACTCAAACCCATAACCATCATGTTGAGTCTTTTATTTAGATATGGTTGATTATTTCATTACATCATCTAAATAAAATTAAAATTAAAATCAGCTTCACACTGTATCCGGCACACATAGTGCTTAGACACTCCATTCCCCACTTTTCACCAAATTTTGGAGGCATAGTGAGTTGGCTGGCAAAACTCAACGCCGCGCTTTGCTTGGACATCAGAGCAATTGACTAAATAAATATTACATTGAGACATCAATATATTATTTTATTTTTTTATATTCAAAATGTCATTACACTTTCTATTTTAAATAGCCAAATTTTCTAAACAATACAAGGCTTTTAAATTATTTATTTTATACTCTGTAAAATTCTCATTATTGTAGAAAAAGAAAAGAATACAACTGAACTATGAATTAAAAAAAACATAATAATTCTTACTATGAATTATCAAAATCTATTTAGAGTTTAAGCTTACACATACATGATCAAATAGATTATAACAATTATAGTTATAAAATATTAAGTTTAAAATTCTAATGGCCGCACCTATTAGTCAATTGAATAAATTAAATAAAAGCCATATATAAAAGCTACTTTCTTGGGGTTACATAAAATGTTAATTAAGTAAAAGATAGGATTATGTTTCTATTGTTGTACAAACACACTGTATCCTGCACATAGCAGGGTAAGCAGGGGAAACATGGAAACCTAATTTAAGTTAACACTTGTTCTCCCTGGTTTCCTTTGAATTCTAGAGGCTTTGTGTGTTGAGTAGTTATGGAAGAAAAACAACAGAGAAAAGTCCCCCAAGTGGGAATCAAAACAACAACCATCACATTTCAAGTTGCTTCCCAGTTCCTTTGTGAAATGATCGACTGAATGTATTTTTATATTCAAATAATGCATGATAGAAAGAAGCCTGAATACAAAAGTTGTGAATCAACAGCATATGATCGGTATTTATATTACAGTTATTTGAAATAAATCTGTATAGAATGAACATATTCTTAAATTATTGGCAACTGTATGAACTTACTTTTGTTACATTATACAATTTTTACATAAAATTTCATTTCAATTTCATCATAAAATAAAATATGTACTTCGGATGGCAGGTCTATAAACTATTTTTTTTTTTACGTTTTTTTATGGTACATATTAACTGCCCAATTAAAAAGACAAAAAACCAACCTGTGACAATGCAACGACAGAGTTGTCATCGCTGACGGCTTCCTCGACGATGAGGCGGTTGGGCCTGTCCTTGCGGCGCAAGATCGCGGTGGAAAGATCATCAGGGCTGAATAAAACAGATCATTAACCCAAAATGCCCGGCTTGACAACAGCGTTACTTTGCAATTTTGAAAATTTAAATGACATTTTTCTTATTCAACTGCACTTTTATACACATTAGAAGTATTTAATGATTTTAAATGTTGAAATAACACCAATACAATATACTTGTAATATGAGGACATGATGACAAGCCAATTTTCGAATATTGGTTTCCATGATTTTGTAACAATTCGAAAAATATTTTAAAAACACATAATTTTCTATTATTTGCAATCTCACCTCTTATTATCTGCCATTTTTATCACTAATTAAGCTTAAAATTTGTAAATTTAACAATTATTTGTAACGCCGAATGTATAAATCACTTGTTCTCTACTTCATGAGCCCGCTGTGCGTGACGTTGCTGTATTTCATTTGTTCTATATCGATAAAGGCAGTGTTGCCACTTAGTGAAGCAAAGCAAGCTTGTTCTTGTCTATGGTTTTATAGACTATTTGTGTAGCGATTGATTTAAAATAAATGTATCGATTATTTGCGAATTTTTCATTTTTAACGATATTAATATTTTAGAAGATTTTATATCTTAGAAGATTTTATATTTTAGAAGATTTTATATCTTAGATTTTATAGGATTACCTATGAACATAAGATCAAAATAATTTTTTTCAAAATAATTTGAAATGTTTATATCCAAAATTAATATTATAATTTTGGAAATATACATAATAGATTTACTATGATAAAATTTATTTATTATCTTTGTTTTACCTTTTTTGATTCATAAGGATATTTTTTTAAATAAACATATTTTTTTAAATATACAAATATGTTTAGGATAATGTGATGAAAGCAAAAATATATGTACCTATCTTTGTTAATAAAAATAACTATTTCTCATTTATAGACGGGGATTAACCGAAAGCAAAAAGTTGTTTACAATTTTAATACAAAATTTATCTATTGCATTATTTTAAGACCGTCGTGGTGCCCCCTACGTTGATATGGGTAATTAAGTTTCAAATTTCACCTACATACAGTACGGCCATCTAGCTGTGGCCACCCTGAAGTTAGGTTTTCTAAAGTCTTGGGCATTGTATTGAAAATCCTAAAATCAAATCAGGATTTGTTGAGCGTACTGTAATCTTCTACATACTATATAAAAGGACTTGTCCTCACTGACTGAGGTAAGACGCACGCACAGCCGTAACCGCTGATGGTAGAAACGTTAAATTTGGACAGATGTTTACTTTCGTAATCTGGACATCCACTAAGAAGGGATTTTGAAAAAGAGGTTGAAAGTTTATGTTTTTTTTTAAATCGGCACCGATTTTTATAAAATTTGAAATTCAGACTCTTAAAAATATTTAATTGAACACGTGTTTCATGGTTTTTTAGAATTCACCCCCTAAGGGTGCAAATAAACAGGCGAAGCTGCGCGCGTCTACTAGTATCATATAATTACAATCAAAGAAAAATAGTTCAACATTATTTTCAAAATATATTCTTTTATTATGTCAGGGGACATTATAGGACGACATAAAATGGGCCAAAATAACAATTGCCATTGGAGATGGATGCCAGCAGTGGACGAGGAAATGTTGATTATGATAAGAAGTTCTTGCATCTTCTTACTATCCTAAATTGTTAATTTGTAATTTTTTCGTGACTGCTAATTATTCATAAATAAACAAATACGTTGTAGTGCAGATTTTTTTTCTATAAAAACAATACTTAAAATTCTTATTTATTTATATTTTTATTTATTCAAAAATACATAGGTTAGTTTTAATACAATGTGTGTTCCAAATCGTCAACAAATTCTTTGACAGCATGTCTTAATTTTCTTTCTATATCATTACGATCTCGTGCACTTAACTTAAGGATACTTCCTAAAATAGTCTCTAAAAGTTTTTCGGTGTCTTCGTCTATATAAAGCTTATCTTTTGAGCCATAATTCTTTAACTCATAAACATAATCTTCAAATAGCATATACTGTTGCAAAGTAAAAGCGACGTTTATTGCGTCAAAAAAAGCTGTGCTATGCGGTCGGTTTTCCTCCAATATTTTTTTGTATATTAATAATTTTTCCTTTACATCTTCTGGGTACATGTGTGACATATATTTGAGATGTTTGCCCAATCTTTTGGCATGTTTATATTCTAATTTAAAAATATGTCGACTTAAAATTCTAGAGTATTTTGGCAATCGTTTTTCAGGAAATGATGTTGTTAGAAGCTCTAATAATTGACGGATAAATCTTTCAAATATACCTTCCGTTCTCAAATCACTTTCCTTTTTCAAGTGAGGTAATAATATCATACGTTCTGGATTACGAGTATCAATAACACCTTTAATGCTTATATTGTAACATAATTTCATATGAATTATTAATAAAACTAAACTCGTACACGTAAATCCTTTTAACATATTTTATGGAATGCAGAAGCTCATGTCACGTGTGTTAAACAAAGTTATTTCTTATTACCTACGTTTTTTATTTCTTCTAATTTCACGGTTAAAAATTTCATTTAATATCCACATTATTTTCTTTTACAATTTTATTATAAATTGGATTTTATATATGGATTTTATATATTTGTACTTGACAAATGCTTTAGAGTACAAAAAATATTAAATTGATTAAACATAACATACATAAACATACGAAAGTCCATCAATTTTTAAATTTTTCAATGACAATTTTATTATTTACATTCCAATTTCCTAACAATATTCGTAGAGATTTCATCACCTGAAACAATTTTCATAATTATTTTTTAATTTCTTATTGTAAAAAAATATTTTGACTATAAAGATTGGGGTCAATTGTAGCGCAGGCGCGCAAGCGTGTGATTGATTGTGGGTTCGATTCCCACTAGAGGAAATAAAACATTTAATATTTTCATTACTTCGTTCTACTAAAAAATGGAGAACTGAAAGGGAACCTAGTGTTAAGAACACTAGGAAAAAAAGTATGTCTACAATTTTGTATGACTTACCTGCCACGTAATCAATGTAACTAGAGCCGCCAATAAAGGCTGACTAGTTACAATTACAATGAAACCAAAAAGCATAGCATCAAAAGTTGCAAACAGCCATTCTTCACCTATCCTAAAAAAATGTTTATAAATGTTTGAGTACACACTTGACAACATTACCTAGGAACAAGGCAATAAGATAATCTAAAAAAAAAATCTATTAATAAATATACAGGGTGGAAGTGTCAGCGAACAGTTTACGGAAACGGCATATAGGGTAAAATATTTCAAACCCATACCTAAAGAAATTAATCAAGATGTCTCAACAGTTTGGACGTAGGATTTTTTATATATATGTCGGAATTAGTAGTACTGAGGTGGTTCCGGAACGCCAGCGCCATCTGTTGG